>VDFB02271358.1:475737543-475843829 GCA_007258455.2 Sequoia sempervirens | reverse complement strand
TCTACAAATTTTAAAAAATAAAATTAAAAATCTATTACTTTCCAAGATTTGTAAGGGGAGCATGCCAAAATTTTGCTTTTTAGGAAGTGCCCACATAGAAAATTAGTAAAAAATCAAATATTCATTAAAAAATTATCAAAAAAATTGTGCATCAGATAGTTGCTATTAGCTAACTTCTGACCATAGCAATTTTAGAAATACTAAAAAAAAGTTCACCGTGCTCAAGTCGTACAAGAGTTGCTATGTTATGTTTTTCTGACAAAAACAACACCAATTTGTTTACATCCCTCTGTTGAACCCCTTAATCTCAACCATTTTCAAAATAAATTAGTAGTTTAGAAAGTAGACTCAGAGCACTTCAATCCTTTTTTTGGTTCGATCTAAAATTTTTGAGTGTAACTATCCTGAATTTCATGTCCAAGGTCAACATTTCCTAATTTCACAAAAAAAGTGGCCACTTAAGCCCCCTTTTTGGGAACCATCTTGGTGCAATTACCCCAACATCTATAGTTATTTCAGTGCCATTGTAAGGTAATTTGAGACATTTATGATATGTGGAAGGGACTGCCTTCATGGCATGAATCCATGGTCTGCCTAGCAGAAGGTTGTAAGGAAGGGTGAGATCCAAGACTTGGAACTTTGTTTCTATTACTGCAGGACCAATTCTAATAGGAAGTGTTACCACCCCCTTTGATATTCGTTCCTCATCATCATAAGCTTTAATTACAATGCTTTTGGTTGTGTCTATGCATGCTTCTGAGAAACCTAATGCCTTAATCAATTTTAAAGTGCATAGATTTAACCCTACTCCTCTGTCTACCAAAACTCATCTAACCTTGGTGTCATCAACAAGGACTTCAAGATGCAAAGGATCATTATGATTCATCTTTCTAGCTGCGTAGTCTTGTTCAGAAAATGTGGCATGATGGTTATTGGTCAAATAGCCCACCATTTCCTGGAAATGTTTGACATCAAGATCATTGGGGACTGTGGTGTTTTGTAAAGCCTTATCTAGAATGGATCGATGCTTAGGAGAGATACGCAACTGTTCCAAAATTGAGATTTGGGCTGGGGTCTTCCCCAACTAGTCAAGTAGGTTATATTGTGACTTGGAAGGCTGTGGTTTTTGCTGCGATGGAGGACCATGGATAGTGATCTTCGTATGATGACTGTTGACCGCACACTCGGGATTTGTATTGATAGTAATGGTATTGATATTCTCATCGGTGGCGCGAAGGTGATGAATGGTTTTGCCACTATTATAATCATGCTTGATACTCGCATAGTTGGCTAACATATTGGTCTTAGTACTCAAACTAGGAACAACTCCTTTACCATGGTCATGTAGCGGATCAGAAAAGACTTGATGATCAGTGTTTGATTACTTTTGTTTCTATCCACTAACTTCAATTATTCTCCTTTCGACAAAATATTGTATGGTATTTTTCAGTTGGCAAAAATTTTGTAGGTTATGTCCCTTAGTTCTATGATAATCACAAAAGGCATTGTCATCCCACCAAACTAGTTTAAATTGTCTTGGATCGTATTTTCTTGGCTCTTGTAGTTGTATAAGATTATGTTGTAATAGTTTCTTGAATATGGACTCGATGGGTTCCCCTAAGGGAGTGAACTCACGTTTTTGAAACCTCCTTTGTTGTTGTGGATGTTGAGTATTTTGGACCATGTTGGGAGGTTGATTGAAAACATTAAGCACGTTGGTAGAAGTGTTAGGTCCTTGTAATGTGATGATTGGTCCTACTTGTACAGTTTTAGCATCAACTACCCCATCATTGGTGACATTTTTGTTGCAAGACCAAAATCTATTTCTGTCATTGGGAGTGTTTTGAACGATCGGATTTCTATTGGATTTTGATGTCTTAAGTTCGCCTTTTTCAATGAGATGCTTTTCTATTATAACCCCCTTTTCCACTAGTTCCAAAAAATATGTACAACAATGTACCCTTATGTTACTCCTTAGTTTTGCATGAAGGTTTTCCTGAAACATAGTAACTTTTTGTTTTTTAGGTATCTCAACAAGACACCATCTAGCTATAGTCCTCCATCTCTGGAAGAAAGCGATGAATGTTTCACCTTCATCTTGTGTTGTATGACACAAGGTTGCTATATTTATCTCGTGGTCTATGTTGAAGGAGAATTTCTCAACAAACTTCTCAGCTAGTTCACCCCAAGATTTGATGCCATAGTCTAGACCTGAAAACCACTCTAGTGCAATTCCTACAAGAATTCTTAGAAATAGTCTCATAAGATATGTGGGGTCATAAGCGACATCTATGCATATAGTAGAAAATTACCTTATATGTTCTATTGGATTTTGTTTGCCATTGTACTTAGGGAGATTCGGTATGACATACCCGTGAGGGAAAGGATTCATGTACAATGATCTATCAAAGGGGAATGGGCATATGACCTTTGTTGAAAAGGATTTTTTAGTTGAAATTGCCATGTTATCCATCTATGTTTGTAGTGCATGCATTTGTGTTTGTAAGACGTCAACCTGGGTCAATGATGTGTTGGGCAGGTTATGTGGATTTGTGTATGTATTCTGAAATCCAAGGTCTCATGATGGGTTTCGATTGAACATTGGTATATGAGGTGGGTTTGGATTCATAATGTTGGAAAACGTGTTCTATTCCAGAATCTGCATAAATTGGTGTTGACTTGGGATCTATGTGAATGGAGTCTGAGTACCACTCTGGGAGGAGGGATTTTGATTCAGAATCTGTGTAAATTGGTGTTGACTTGGAATCTGGGAGAATGGATTCTAATTCAGAATCTATGTGAATGGGTTTTGACTTGGAGTTTGTGTGAATGGATTATGGCTACTAATTTGAGAGAACGGATTCAGATTCAGAATATGTGTGAATGTATTCTGACTGCCGATCTAGGGAGATGGATTTTGATTTCCATATTGGAATGAGGGAATGCCTCTTGTTTGTGTAATCTGTGGTATAGTACTAGTGGTTTGAACACTAGGTATGGCCGTTGACTGAGGTATGGTACCTGTGACATGAACCCTAGGTATGGTTGTTGACTGTGGTATGGTACTCGTGATACTGACATTTCGTGTAGAAGCTGATGTTTTAGATATTTTACTCCCAACAAGAGGACCGAAAGGAGTGGATGATAATGCCCCTATAGTGAAATTAAATCTTGATGTCATGCTGGACGTACCAAATGGAGACGTATGGACTGTCGTACACTGTGTAGATATGCCAGATGGTATGATTGTATTTACTTGAGGTATAGTAGTACTGGCAGTTGTTGTATTTGTCCCTTGTGTAGGTTGAGTTTGTAAGGTGCTAATATCAAATCTTGTGGGTAAGGTAGCACCTTCAGCTAGCAGTTTGCTAAGTATCATTGACGATCGTTTGCTAGGTACTCATCTACAAAAGAGGCAAACTCAGGGTCCTGTGTCACAACCTCTATGTCCTCTACTGTAATATGTCCTTGAGTGTTTCTAGTGGTGAATTTGTCTAATAAAGTCTTGTGAGGTCTTGTGGAGAATGGATTGATGAATTCATTTGGGTTCGACATCTTTTCTCTCTCTCGCTCTTTTCTTAGACCTGGTTTCAACCATGTAAGATAAGCTCAATATGCAAGGAATGCAAAACTATGTCTATGGACAATATGACTCTAGTCTATGTTTTTGGGATTTTCTGAATGCAAAATAAGGAATGTTCTAAGATGATGCTTGTCTAAAATGACAATATCTAAATATGAAAAGTCTAAGCAAGCTTCTAAGGTAATCAATTTTGTAAACCCAAGACAGGGGGACCAGGCCTGGAATTTGATGGTCTATCTGGCCATTTTTTGCATTTTGGACTGTATATTACAACCTAACAATTTATTAGACCATATAATTTGACTTGCTATATTTTTATATAACCGTAAATATGACACTTAAAATTATTATTAAACCATAAAAATTTATTGTAGGCATATATATATATATATATAATTTTTATGATAAAAACATAAATTAGTTTAGAATTGGAATAATTCTTTCTAATTTCACTTTATATTAATATATATGATTTATAATATTTATAATATTTATTATAAATATATTTATTAATTCAAAAACTATTCAAAATAGAATCTTTTCAATATTAAATATAGTTCTTTCTAATTTTTTAAATATTTTTAACAATAAATTTAAGATTTTAACATTTTTACTAATAGTTATCATTGCTTTATATTAATATATATGATTTGTAATATTTATTATAAAAATATATATTAATTCAAAATCTTTTCAAAATAGAATATAATTGTTTTTTCACTTTTTGAATATTTTAACAAGATTTATTTTCTATATGAATTTAGAAACTTCTTGTTAATTGTAACAGTAAATTTAAGATTTTTACATTTATTTCTAATTATCAATATTTTTTAATTTTACATTTTTTTAATATATATAGGATATCCATATGAATAACATAACACAAATTTTCACTTTTCATCAGCATTTATTTTTACAGTATTTTGTTTACAGTGATTAGTGATTAGTGAGTATGTTGAATTTTTATTTGGCTTTTATAAATAATTTATGTTTTTAAATAGATGAATTTAAGAATTAAACTATAAAAAAATTTCCACAACATTTTTTTTTTCAGGTGATTACGACCTTTAATTTTTTCCTGGATAGGTTTGAAATTGATATTTAAATTTTTTTGACAGTTAATTTTTTTCATAAAACGTAAAGTGAAAGGCATTTAAATGAACAAACCGTCAAAAAAAATTCGTATGACAGGTAGGGGTGGTCGTCAAATTTCAGGCCTGAGGGGGACCAACTACCTAAAGTCTAACCAAGGCATCAATTTAGTTAAGTCAAGGAACCAATGTAGGATGAGGATCAAAGACAAGTTGAGTTCCCTAACTAGACTGATGAGCTAGGAGGACTCGCTGTAGGACAAAGGATAATATGATAGGACTAGGTTCAATGACAGATTTCATTAACGCTATGATTTTTCCAAAGTGTAGATGGTGAACCTATCCTAAAGTTTGTAAAACTGACTTTCCTATAAATTTAAATCTAAAGGAAATATGTACTCAAAGATGAAAGTAAAACTTAGAATCGAAATGACTATAGTAATGACTAATGATACCTAAAGGATGCAAAAAATTGAGAAAATCATTTAAGGATTCTGTCCAAGGTCAAGTAAGACAGATCAAAAACTAGTACTACAGTGTTGATTGGACAGTGACTGTGAATTCTGGTTTTCTAATAATCTGGCAAATATGTTGCAAAATTTATCAAATGTGGTTATGTTTCACAGTTGTAGTTTTCTATCAATCAGTTGTGTGTTTCTGGTAAAGTTCAGTGTTTGAATCTGGTAGATGCAGTTAAGTTTCTCACATATGCGACTCGTAATGATAGTTGTGACTCAGATTGTAACAGATGCGGTTTTCCCAAACTTATGCACTGGTAAAATTTATGCGACAGTGGAAAATGCATCATTTTAGACTGCAGTTGCGGCTCACCTTGTCAAATGCGTCACAGAATATCACAAGTGCCATTTTTGACAAAGAAAATGCGAGCTAATTTGGTATATGTGACTCTAAGGTAAACAGATGTGAATCGACAAAACAATTGTGACTTTTTGGTGAACAGTTGCGACTCTGTTGTATTTTTAGTGAATTGAGATATAAAATTGATCTTGTTTTCCATGATCAAGTTCTGGAAAACAAAGACAATCATAAGACAAAGTGTTTTCAGTTTGATTTTGGACTCAAAGAATGTTGAATTTGACAACAAACAAGCACATCCTAGGCTATGAAGGACAATATTTATTGAGTTCTCACTTGGGTTTCCTCAGCTACGCTTATTCAAGGTGAATGATTAGTAGCTTGACCCCTCTGGCTCCCCTCCACGGCTCATTAACGTCATTCGGGGTAGCCAAGCTACAGTACCCATGAACATCCCATGTCATACCTTCATCTCTACACATGAACCTTAAGAATATGAGATGACTTCATAGGTCCGACCTGCTGCACCAGTAAATAGAGGGATTTTGGACACTACAAATAGAGGTGTTTAATTAGGGAATTCTATTCGTAGGGCATGATCCATGCAGCGAGAATCCCCTTTCAAATCCATCTCGTCGGAACCATACGCGTGATTCTTGGGCTTTCCCCAAGAATCCACTTTTATATACTGGCTGGAAGTCCCTCAGGTTCATGGTGCTACCGGTCTGAGTCATTTTGGGGTGAGTACTTTTTCCCACCATAACAGGCCCAAGTTCTAGAGTTGGTAACCATTTCTCTTACACCTAGGATCACACAGATGCGCAAGGGGAGAGGATACTTCAATGTACCAAATCGTGAGCATAATTACACAATCGTGCTTTCGCACCAAACACAATAGACACTTGTTAATTTTAATCCAAATGAAAGATTTGCTACACTACCAAACAATCTATTTCAAAAATTAACTAGGGTCTTCGACATGTGTTCTGTAGAAAGATTCATTAGTAGTTTGATTTTGATCTTCGGCTATTGATCTGCAAAAAACATTGTTAAGTCCTCAAAACACACGTTGAAAATAGAAGATTAGCGAAAATAAAAACACAAAAGTGAAAAGAAATTGTAAATTGAAAATCCAAAACATAAAATATACTAGTCAGATGCGTCGTTTTTTCTATCAAATGCATTGCAGTATTTTACTAGTCAGTTGCGGCTCAGAAAATGACAGATGCGTGATTCCTTTTCATATGTGTCGTTTCTATTCACATATGTGGTCAACAAAGTCAATTGTGTCATTTCATCAAACTGATGCATCGTTCCATACAAAAACCTGCAAAATCAAAATAAAAAGTCTACGAATACGCGAAGATGGTGTATTCACGTTGGGTTCACCAAATGAAACGTCTAGAAAAATGCAGAAGAAATAGATCAGAGCAAACATGCAATGCAATCTAAAACTCTAATGCAATCTAAGTTAAGCAACAGAGAATAAAGGAAGGCCAAAATGTAAATAAACTGAACAATCTCACACAATATGTACCTAATTCCATGTATCATCTTGATTGCCCTTCTCCATTTTTCCGTTGTAGTATAATTGCCCTCAAATTTTCAAAAGTTCGTGCAAGTATAGCCTATGATAGTGATTTAGCAAAACATCAAAGATTCAAGATAGTTGCTCCAAAAAGTCATAAGATTTCAAGAGAGATTGGAATGAAGAATGACAGATCAATTTACAGAAAATTGATTATTCGAACGACAGGCCAAGATCGAAAGATCAATAGACGGTTGAGATCGATAGATTAGACATGCATTATGATAACTGTTAGTAGTGACATGAGTGATACAAATTAGAAATAGAATTAAAGATTAAATAAATGATTTAATCTTCAAGTTTGGTATTCGAAAACAAAAGAATTATCTTTGCATGACAAAGATAAAGATTGATTAAAGCAACTCTTGTTCGAATGCACACACAAAATTTAATTAATTAAATAGGAATATTTAATTAATCTACATGTACACGGAATTGAGTTACCACTAGACGATTGAATGATTTGATGAATAGATTACTTGAGAAAGCCACTCAGACATTAAATCAAGAGTTAACTAAGCGATTAAAATAGATCTTTGAGTTGAGTAAGAGTGAATGCTTAGATAATTTGCACAATTATCTAAATATAGAGGAATGCGTTAAAATAGGATTTATGAATTAAATAATTCATTTAATTCAAAATTTGATATTTGAAGAATAATTAAATAAATAATATTTATTTAATTTAAGTGATGACGGGGTTTAAATGAATAATTAAATAAATAAAGGATTTATTTAATTATAGTTGAAATATGATAGAGGTAAATTAAATAAGAATTTATTTAATTGAAGAAGAAGGATAAGGTTAATTAGTAACATAATTAAATAAAAAATGTTTATTTAATTAATCAGATGGAATAAAGAAAAGTATGAATTAATTAAATAATTAAGATTATTTAATTAATAGAAGAAATGAAGAACTTAGGGAATAATTAAATAATTGACATTATTTAATCATGACCATGGAAGAAATGCAAATTATTAAGAATATTGAAGTCGTAGGCTTAAACTAGATTTCGGAGTCTACAGCTTTGAGATGTTACACATCTTCAAATAGTGTCCATGCAAATGCAAAAGAACCATTCTATAACAACATGATCTAAGAGCTCTTTCTAGTAACATCTACAAGACTAAAGAAGATCATTCATCCACAATCACTGCTAAAGCTCCCATTGAACCATGACAACTGAGCTCTCCAAGCATCATGACCAAGTCACTGCTAGATCTCCCACTGAACCATGACAACTGAGCTCTCCAAGCATCATGACCAAGTCACTACTAAAGCTACCACTGAACTGTGACAATCGAGCTCTGCAAGTCATGACCAAGTCACTGCTAGAGCTCCCACTGAATCGTGACAACTGAGATCTCCGAGTATCATGACCAAGTCAGTGCTAGAGCTCCCACTAAACTGTGGCAACCTAGATCTCCAAGAATCATGACCAAAAATCTTCTAATATGAAAATCCTCCAATTCCACACATCAACATGTCCATCTAACAACAATACCAAGTGGCACCAAGATCTCCAAACCAAGAAAAAATACCATAACTGTCAAAAACTTACACCAAGATGTGGATCCAAGATATTCATGACATCATGATACACATGCTATAGGTCCCCATAACTAGCTATCTAGGTACTCTTGTATCATCCATCCTCTCATCTCAAAGCAACCACACCAATACACAAGTGACTATAGACAAGGCTAGCTAACAAGTTTGCATCATCAAAGAATCGAACATTGTGGATATAGACAGTCCATTTCCAAGTTGTCCCATAACAAACATGTAGGTAAAGAAAACCCACAACATTGCACAACTGGTAGATCCAATCAATATAACATGCAAATCGACTATCACACTAGAAACTGCAAAATTGAGATCACAAAGAGAATATTCATGTAGACAACATGAATCAAGCACCAAATAATACACAAATCCGATTCACCAAATAGGTCCACAACTTGAGCACCATAGTCTAGGAACCCACAAAGAATTACCACATAAATGTTGAGTGACTAATCACATACCAACACTCACATGAATAGAAAGCATCTCACCTTCTCATGCCATGCATGAAGCATGCATGCAAAATTATAACTATCTTTAGTAACATCCCAAAAGTATAAGGTCTAGAAAATAGCTCAACTGCAGCTCCACAAAACCACAAGTTTTTCTTGACCACATAAAACTTGTAAAACTACTGTGTTGGAAAACACCCATGCACATCCACATCGACTTCACATCTAGATGACTCAAAAGTTTAAAACAAAAAACACCATAACGATTAAACTAGAATAATGGGTTATCATAGATGAGCATAACCATATATTTTCTTACGAAAATCTATAAAAACCCTCAAATCCAAGGAACATGTATCAGAGCCATGCAAGTACAAAGAATCCATAAAAGGAAAAAGTAGTTCAGGAACTCTAGGCCCATTTTGGACCAACTCCACAACTACCAACATGCACATGCATCTGAGGGAGACAAGCTATTGTAGAAGTTTCCAGATCATCCAATGATCAATTCCATAGCCTGCATGCAATCAAGGTAACAAAAAAATTCTTTCCAATACCAAAAAAAAACACCCAGCATAAGCACATTACTCCATAGCTGAAAAATAACCCAAGCTTCTCCATATCATCAGGGAGCCTCTCACACAAACACTCAATATGAAATATTTTCTGCAACACAACCACAAAGAAAAAAATCCCACCTCATGCATCAAGATCATTTCGCTATCAACTACGAGCTTCAAATCACATCATTTCAATATGACCAACTCCATTCTCTCCATCTTCACCATCCATCAAGTCACGTGTTGTCTCTTGAAACTAAAACAAAAAAGAAAACAACTTCCACTTACCAAATGATCAATCTTCAACTGATTCATTCAAATTTCCTCAAGCTTTCTAGACTAAGAAATCCTCACAGAAGGAATACCCAAAACCAAAAATACCAGCTCTGATAACAATTGAAGGGAAATTTGGTTCATCTCAAAAAGTGCATCTGAGATCAATGTCTTTGGTAACATTCATTTCTTTAGAAGGCCTAAAAAACATGTACTATTATGACATAAAGAAAAATAAAACATAGTTCGTTTCCCACCATTAATCCTTAGAGGAAAGTTCATGCAATTTAATATCTTTCAAAATCAACTAGTTTTGACAACATGCATTAAAAAAATTCTACAAACAAAATCATTAAACATGTAATATGGAACATAATACATGAACACAAATATTTACATGGGGAAAACCCTTTGGATGAAAAACCCCAAACTCCAAAATCATAGATCCATTGTATTATTCAGCAACCAAATACACAGTTACAATACAATTATAGGCTCTAAGCCTCTACATGGAGATTTACATCTTGTTCCATCTAGATAAAAATCTGACAACATAACCCCTTCTGAATTCAATCTCTCCTAACTACTATTCCAATGCACTACGACCTTACATATGCACTTCTCAAGTGTTACAAGAAAAATGTCATAAAAAAATCTTCAACTTATGTAGCCACTAAACAGTTATAACCCTAATCCCACTGGGTCCAAAATTGAACCATCGCGGGGTTGCACTAATCCTTCACCACACTGCCAGCTACCGCAATATCACACTATACCGCTTCATGGTAGCCCATCCAAATGACTATCACGGTGTCATAGGTTATGAATCCTCTTGCACTACTGCACGCCTCCTCACAGACTATCAGAGGATGGTGGGTTACCTACTTCCATACACAAGCTCCCTTGCATGATAGTTGCAGGATGGCAGGTTACCTATCGCCAACCCACCAACACTAGCTTAAACCTCCATAGTACTGTAGTGTAGTATATTTTGACCCGACTCACCACCAACCTGACAAATGCCACAATACCATAGTTCCCATGAAACAATTGCTATGAGGTAGAGGGTAGTGATTGCTCCCTACAATACCACAAGCTCCATTTTAGACTTTTACGGTACTGCAGTGTAGAAGACTAAACCTTTGCTAAGTGTTTTCTTGATTTCAGAGAGCCTTAACCACAAAGTTTGAGACACCTATTTCTCAATAAGAACTATGTTTACTAGTCACCAAAAGTGAGTTTTTGAAGGTTGACTCAGACACATTCGCCTAGGGGAAAATGGGTCCACTTTCAAGGTTTTTTTGCAATTTTCAGGAGCCTCTAATACAGATCTGAATCTTCCAATTTTTCCAAGTAGCAATGTTGAAATGTCGTAAATAATTTATGTAGATGAGTTTTCATGAGATAACAACTTTTATGACAACTTTTGCAACTTTGTCAACTTCTTCAATTTTTCTCTTCAAGAGATCTTCAAGCCTTCTTCTACCTAGATCTACAAACACAACATGAGGGAAAAATTGTTTGTTTTTGGTGAATGGGGGTTTGCCTTGGTCAAACCCCATTTTGGTAATCAAACCTTGAAATGAATAAAAGCATGAAGGAGGGAATGAAGAATGAACAAAGCAATGTTACCACTCAACAAACCCTTGGATAAGCCTTAAATGAAGGTCTGCAACTTGCATGAAATGGCTTCAATGGATGTGGATCTTGAACTTTGGATCTTGCTTGAAATAGTGCTTTGAATGCTTGATTTGATCATGAAACCTACATCACAATGTTAGCTCCAAAAACATGCATGATGCAAGAATATTTTGATATGGCAATTGGATCTTGCATGCTACAATAAAAATATGATAAATTTTCTCTTGAATGTGTTTGAAGTTCTCCAAAATGCTATTAAAGTCTCATAAAATTGCTAGGTTTCTCTCTTTAAAATTCCTAGGTGAAACATAGTGAAATAACCTTATATTTATAGGCATGTATCCTTAATTTCCTGAAATTCAAATATCATAAGCCATCATTCAATCAAATATTTGAATATGTTAACATAATGCCAAAAAGATAATTTAAATTTAGGTCCTAAGGTCAAGGGAGGACCCATTCCCCCATGGGTGAATGGGTCCAAGGTCCCTAAACCTAGGAAACATATTTCTCAATGTGAAGTTTTATGTTTAGGAATGAATAAATGTCAGATTTCCTTTTTGGAAAATATATTTAATTAGGCTTGGAAAATGAATTAAAGGGCCAATTAAGGCATAATTAAGCTCAATTAATTGAGGCCCTAAATAAGTGTGAAAGTGTAAAGAGGTACATTTTACAACACTAAATTAATGCACAATTAAGTCCAATTTAATTAGGAGGGCCCAAACATGTGAGAAAATGTAAAGGGATACATTTTGTCACTACATTTAGCCCCCACTTTAGTGAGACGATGAAATTTCATCAAACTCACACTAAAGTAGAAAGTAAAAACATATGTATGCAACAATGACAAGACACTCAATCATACAACATCAAAGACTTAAAAGAAAGGTAAAAAAAAAAAGGGTGGATCAAGCCTCAACTATCCAACGTGATGTGGAAAAGGCCTCGATTGTTTGTCCACAACCATTCACAACCATAACTCGCTTTCCACTATGCAAACAACACACATGCTCACACGAGGTAATGGAACTTTGACTATCCACTAGGTTAGACTCCAAGGGTGGTAAATGAGATAATCTTATTAGGATCCCATACCAAACCAAAGCTATACCTCTGATAACTTCAATAAGGAACCACAAAACAAAACACAAAAAGGGGTGGAAAATGAGAGAATCTTATTAGGCTCCCATACCATACCAATGCTATCCCTTTGATAACTTCAATAAGGCTCCACAAAAAAAAACATAAAAAGGGGTGGAAAACGATAGAATCTTATTAGTTTCCCATACCATACTAAAGATATCTCTCCAATAACTTTAGTCAAGCACCACAAAAAAAACATAAACTTCAAGCTTCATAAGGCCTAACAAGTTGTGTTATGCTAAGCACCTATGAACAAACAAGGCAAGGATCCACATGCAAGTAGAGTGTGTTATGCTTGGTGGCCATGAAAAGGGGTTTGAGCTTCACAAGGTTAGCAAGCTATGTTATACTAAACACTTATGAACAAAATGCAAATAAAAATGTTCAAAGGAATTTTGCTTAGTTTGTGTAAGGTCTCATCTTAGGAAACATCATGCCTAATGTCTTCAAGAGAGAAAAAGTCAAGGATAAAAGATTCACAACTTAGGGAATGTAACACAAGGCATCACCACTAAGAGGAAAGTCATATGCCAAGAAAGGTCACACTCCTGGAGGACATCAAACCCAATGACACCACCAAGAAAAATATGCATTGCAAGAAGTAAGAAGATCACTCAATGAAACATAAGGAATATAAAAAATTTAAAAAATAATAATGCCAATGTATGCCCCCACTTTATAGAAATTGCTAAACACCACATTATGAGAAATTACTTTAAAGTAGAAAATAATCAATTCTAACAATAAAGGAGACATGAGAGTTTATTTGGAAATCCCTATGCCAAGTCATATGTTTCCAAATGAAGCTACATCATGAAAAAGAGAGAGAGGAAGGGGTTGCCCCAAAATGAAATCCCAAACACATAAGGGATCTACTGATCTGGGGTTAGTATTTCTTTTCTACAATGATATTGTAGAGCTCAAAAATGTCACCATTCCCAAAATACTCATAGAGAAATAAGAATGACACATAGAGAGTGAAAAAAAAAGAAAAAGCTTTTGGGTCAACATGGAAGAGACCTAAATGTACCAATGCCTTGCATCATCCCCAAAAGGAAAACATAAGACAAGTGAAAAAGATAAATGTTTATGAGATATAGAAGAATGTTGATACTGTATCTATGGAAAATGTAGATTGTTAGATGGGTTAGCACAATAACAATAAAATCCATTGTAATAACAAAGTACAAAGGAAATAATATGAAAACAAAAGGAACAATGTTACCCTAGGTCTTCATCTTCCATGGTTGACCTTTGTTACACCTCCTAGCTTGCTGTAAATAGAGATGCCCTCAGATTTGTATGAGAAACTATGACAAATGACAAGACCAAAGCAAGTTTTGAAGGATTTTATTGAAAGAAATGACTTGACAATAGACTAAAATGACAATGACTGCAAATGACAATGACCATGAGTTGACAGAAAATAAGCATGAAAATGGAGAGAGAGCTGAGAGAGAGAGAGAGAGAGCCAAATGAGAACAAAATTGCCATTTTATAAAAACTGCAATTTTGAATGTGTGGCCAGGATGAGAAGATGACAAAAACCCTAGAATCAATGATCAAGATTGAATGTTGCAATAAGAATTAGGGTTATGTCAAAATTAGGGCAAATGATAAGGATGAAGGGCCAAGATTGAATTATAAGATAATTCAATCAAGGGTCGAAATTAAATGAGATGTCAAAAGATAAGAATTAATTTGGAAGATAAGACTGGCACGGACAAAGAGGTTGCTGGAGAAATTAAATAATAAAATTTATTTACTCCAAGTGACCAGTAAATAATTAAATAATAAAGATATTATTTAATTATGGAGGAATGTGACAAAAGGAATCATTTTCAATTAAATAATGATTTAATTCAAAACTCAAGAGAATTGACTAAATTAAATAAATCAAATTTATTTATTTTAATGAGAGAAAAGGCTAATGAATAATTAAATAATTAAAATAATTATTTAATTATAGTGGGAAGTGGACAAAAATTAAATAAATTAGAATTTATTTAGTTTTGGAAAGAAAGTGAACCTAATTAGTGACGTAATTAAATAAATAAAATTTATTTATTTAATAATCAAGAAGAAATAAATGACAAAGGGGAATTAAATAAATTTAAGAAATTTATTTAATTAAAGGGAGACCTAGGTAATTAATGACGTATTGGATAAATAAATAACATTTATTTATTTAATAATCAAGGAGAAATGAATGACAAAGGGGGGATTAAATAAATTAAGAAATTTATTTAATTAAAGGAAGACTTAGATAATTAATGACGTATTAGATAAATAAACAATATTTATTTATTTAATAATCATGACGAATAAATGACATGAATTAATTAAATAATTATGAATTATTTAATCAATAGTCAAATGTGGACCAAGGACATAATTAAATGACTTAATTATGCTAGGACGAAAGTGGTAAAAATGAAGCTTGCAGGCCTAGGTCATTTTTAGGTGTCTACATTTTGCCCCTCTTTGTCATAATGTCGCTTGTCGCATTGTGACAAAGAAAAATAAGTCAAAGAATGCCCCAGTGCAAAATAAGATGAGGAAGAATGACAAGGAGGGTATCGGTATGCCCCCTCGAGAGGACAGACAGGTTCCAAGAACATGGGTGTGCTCTCGAAATGGATGAGAAAACTAGAATATGAAGAGACAAAGAAATGTTAATGAAAATGATATGGATGATGAGATGGATGCAATGCCTATATGAGATGAGAGAGAGAAGATGACACGACTAAAGAAGATGCATGTTAGTTCCTAGACCAAATCCTTCAAAACATTGCCATAGGACTTTAATATGTATTGCTCTTAATCATCATTGGGCAGTAAAAATGACACAAATGGATAACAAACACCATGATATGACATAGACCAAGGTGTACAAGGTCATCCACTTGAAAAACAGATAGTCACAGACAAGGAATGCCCTAACTCATACTAAGGGCGAAGTTGCCCTAGCCTTTTTGTCAGGACAATCCATAGACAGCAATCAAAGAAAATAAACTAGGCCAGGAGACGTCATCGCACCTCTAAATCCTTCATGGGACATCCTCGAGGTGGCTAGTAACATGACCAAAAGAAAAGACAGTAAAAATATAAGACAAAATAGCCAAGATAGTCAAAAGATAAGACAAGATAGACTATAAAGATTAACAGCCATTTTATTTTGTTTGCCAATGTTTGTTTGCCAATGTTTCTTGTTAGTTTGACAGTTTGGATAGTTTAAGAGATTTTCCAATTTGACAATGTTGACAGTTTGACGGGGCCTATTGTCAGGAAGGACACATCCTGAAAAGGCAAAGGACATTTTGACGAGGTCTAACTCCAAGAAGGACACATCTTGAAGAGGACCAAAGAGTGGCGAGACTGACATTGTTTTGACTAATATGTTTTGGCAAGTTGACTGATGTTGACTGTATGATTGATTGGACTGTGTTGTCTAATTTTGACCAATTTTGACATTGCGTTTCAAATGACTGTCTTGTGTTCGAGTTTAACTATCTGAATTATTTGACCGATGTGATGATTGTGACAAATGCCATGATTTTATTTTGACCAACCTAAAAGGACTGACCTAATGTCTCGGGGACTCATCGACTGATGGCCTTGCCTACGTAGCAAGTGCGCAGAGACAACGTAGTTCAACAATGACATGGACTGACTGACATGACTGACTTTGACTCCATTTTTAGGATTTTGACATTGATTTGGATGTTTTGGTGTTTTTCTCCGGCGTTTTATGATTTTTAGGTCTTTCTTCAAGACATTTTATGATTTTTTGTCTTTTTTAGGACATTTTATGATTTTTTTTGTTTTTAGGACATTTTATGATGTTTTTGGTCTTTCTTCAGGACATTTTATGATGTTTTTGTCTTTTTGTCATTTTATGATTTTTTTGGATTTTGACGTTTAAGAGGATCATGACAAATGCATATGACTAATGCCTACACATGAGAATCCAAGGACAAACATGATTGTGCCCCTAGTCAAGCTGAATACCAATTGACAGGTGATGACAACGTTGTTTGACGTGGGAAGGACGCATCCCAAAACAACGTGAGGACAATGACAATAATGTGACGAAAGTATCGAGGTCTACAGCTAGGCCAGGAACGAAATCAAGTAATGTTTTGGATAATGTGCTTGTATGGATTAGACTCGTTGCATTTGGAATGAGTTGGTGAGGACTAGATGGGATGATGATTATCCTTAGACCATTTGACAAGGGAAAGCCAAGGTAGGTGACAGACATGAAATGATAGGGGGTGGCCTTGGTAAAAGATGAGACACATGAGACTAAGGGAATTGTCATATGATTTTCAAGGACTATGTCGTACAAGGACAATAAGACTATGATGGTCAATGACATGATGTTTCATGAATCGTGTATGACTGAAGGATAAACATGTCAAGAGTTTTCCCAAAGCATGATTTATGTGTGCCTGTTTTATGTCAAGACCAAGGTAGGTGGGAAAATGGATGGAAATGATAGGGCTTAGATGGATGTAAATGTCATGAGGAAGGCATGGGAAATGAGACGACTTGCCCCCAAGTGTAAAAATTCACATAGATGATTTATTTTACACATGACACCTGTTTGCCAGGTTTTCATCATGGTACTTATCCAAGGTGCCTGTTTGCCAGGTGTTCACCATTGGATGAAATTTTTCTCTTTACTATTTTCTTGAATTTTTAATTTTTTTGGTGTCACCAAGACGCCTGTTTGCTAGGTTTTCATTAGAGTGACAATTTTTTAATTTTTGATTTTTTTTGTATTTCTGATTTTGTGGATAGCTTGGATGCTTTAGATAATCACTGACTATTTTGAATCCACTGACGGTGCCGATGTAGAGACTGGTGCCATGATATGCCAATAATGACCTTGCTGAAGGAGTTGTCTTGTCAGGATTGTAGCACTTGTAGACAACTGATCAATGTCATTGTGATCCTTTTTGATACTAGCGTTGGCCTTATCAAAATACGTACATTGCAATAGAGTGCCATGAGAGTCCGTGCAGTAAAGAGTTGCTGCCATGACATGACGGATTTGTGACATGGGATTTTTGGACTTTAGGCGAGATGCAGGATTATGACAAATGATGGTGGACATGGAAAGGTTGTTTGGACATTTGGACGAATGACTTTTTATTTTCCAAACTTGGGATGGTGGATGACGTATTTTGGAGGGATGGTGTTTGGAACCAAAATCTTAAATGCCTTGTTTGATGACCATTTTGAAGGAGGTGGACATGTGTTATATGTGGGAGTCCTCTTGTCTTGTGGCTCCACATATCTATTGACTTATTCTTTTGACATATTTTCTTTGCTTGATCCATCTTTCTTTGGGATCCATTTTAATTTCATTTGTCCACTTTTCCTTTTGTTTGATTCAATGGCCTTTGAAATTTGATTTTGATCTTTTGACTTGTAAGACTTTTGTTTTTGTTGGTTCCAAAGGGAAGGTTTATTTATGATGGAATGACGATTCATGGTGTGGGTGGAGGGGGTGTTGGCAACAATCTTATGACAAGGATTTCTCATGGACTCCATTTTGATGTTTGTATTTGACAAAGTTGCCCCCAATATTGAGGAGGTACCACTGACATCGTTTGATTTGCTGACTGAAGAATACCCAAGACCTTGATGTCTATAATTTGCTTGAAGTTGTATTGGTTCTAGAATGCCTTGCTCATGTATGCCTAGTCCTTTGCCTTGATATTGCATGCTTTGACAGATTCTATTTGCAATGGGGTATTTGTTGTTTTGAAAGCAAGATGCTAACCCATCATGATGTCTATGGACATTGTCACTTGTAATATTTTCATCTGCAAGAAAGCCTGCTTTGAAAAAGATAGATGACCCTAGTTGATAACGTGTCTTAGCTTCATTGTCTTGTTGGACATATTCCTGACTGATATCTTTGGTCTGATCATGTGACATATCAGGTTCAGATGATTCTATTGGTGCTTCCAAGGAAATTTCAAAGCCATCATTATGTTTAGTGTCATAGAGTCCCATGATTTTAGTTATAACTTGATTATATGCAAGCATGTCCCTAGTGGAAGATTCTTTTTCTGGAGGAATATCATCTATGTGTCCCATGGAGGCAAGTGTCTCAGTTTCGAAAGGGTCAATAGTTGAGGCTTGTATAGGGTCGTCAAGTGTTTGATCATGAATGGCGTAAAGGTCAAGGAGTGGATCGTTTTGGACTTCTTTGTCAATGGTAGGGTCTTGGTCGAAGATGGGGTTGTCATGGATTTTGATTTCTTGGTCAATGATAGGGTCTTGGTCAAAGATGGGGTTGTCATGGATGATACAATTGGAAATAAGGTCATGGGATGGACTACCTTGTTCTTGACATGAGGGTGACATTATAAGGTCATGCTTTGGTCTTTCATTTTGACATGTATCCTCAAGTTTATTAAATGGGATTTGACTTTGGACTATGATAGAATTTTCATGACTAGATGTGGCTTGTGAGGGGGTGACTTGAAAAGGATTAATGACCAAAGGACTAGGATAGGACGTGGGAACTTGGACTGGACTAGTATATGAAGGACTAGGATATGACATGGGTACTTGCATTGGACTAGTATGTGAAGGACTAGGGTATGACGTGGAGACTTGGACCGGATATGGCATGGAGTCTTGGACTGGAGTAGGATGTGATGGCATATGATGTGACATGGGGACTTCGACTATATTAGTTGGTAATGATATAGGGACTTGGACTGGATTGGAGTAAGGTTGACTAAAATGGGACGTGGAGACTTGGGCCGAATCGATATGGTATGATGTGGGGACTTGACATGTGTTGGTAGATGATTGATAAGGGATGCAGACTTGGACGGATTAATAGGTGAAGGACTAGCATATGATATGGAGACATGGAATGGACTAGTGGACAATTGACTTCCCTTGTCAAGGTTAGGATAAGGGTGATAAGTGGACATTTGTTGTGAATTATTGGTAGGATTCATGTCAAGTGACTGTTGATGGTGAGGGTAGACGGATGGTGGCAAAGTATTTATGTCAAAGCCTTGTGGTAACTTATCCCCTAAGTCCAAAAGCATGGCTAGAGACCTTTGAGGGTCACGTAAGAGATATTTTTTTACAAAGGAGACTATGTCAGGATTTTGCGTTGCAGCTTTTATGTCTTTGAAATATACTCGTCCATTTTGGTCTCTTTGTATGAATGATTCAAAAATGTTTTTTGATGAAGATGGCATGTTCATGGGAGGTTGCATGTTCATGTTGTGAAATGGATCAGAAAAGGTCCAATGTTGGTTTGTGTCATAAGTGTTATTATTGATGTTCGGATTGAAATCTTGTCCAAAGTTTGCCATTTGTTGTTGTCGTCTTTGAAGCCTAGTCTCAAGCGCAAATGAGATTGCTCAAATGAGGATGATGAGAATGATAAGTAAATGCAAGGATGACACTAGCCTATGTTTTTGTATTTTTTTGATAAAGGATGACAATGCAAGACTATGTTTTTGGATTTTTGACAATAAGGGATGCAATATGACAATGTTGTCTAAAGAAAATGACTAATGCCAAAGGACAATGAAGACTAAGATGACAAGTTATGCCACTAATTTTTTTTTTGTATTTTTGGAATAAAGGATGACAATGCAAGATAATGATGACGTTTTCCTAAGAAAATGATTAATGCATGATGACAAGGTTGTCAAGGCCAATATGAGGACTAAGATGATGATGTTTGACTAAGGACTTAATATTATAAATGCCATGTCTAGGTTCAAAATGATGACTAAGATGAACAATGCAAAGTCTAAGTTCAAAATGAGGACTAAGATTGTTTTCTAATGTCTTGTTGAAAAGTCTGAGTTGTCCAAGGTCAATTGTTTGTGTCCAGATTTGTGAATATTGTGGATAATGTTTTGAAAAAATCCAACAAGCACTTTGACAAGCACAATGTTTTGGGTGTAAACAAACACACATCAGATAAGCATGATCCTAGGTTAGGCCATGACAATATTTACTAGATTCCACGCGGGTTTCCCCAACCGCATATCTGTAGCGTGTGAATTCAAAAGCTTGGCTGCATGGGCTCCCCCTTATAGTGCACTCTCTTCTCAGGCCAACCAAGCTTCCAACCCCCATGAAACTCCCATGGTGAGCTGATCACCTCTACTACAAACTGCGAAAGTGTGGATGCCTTCACACTGACCGGTGCTGCGCTAGCAAATAGAAGGATTTTGGCTTACTACACAAGAGTTTTTAGTTCGGGCATTCCGTTCGTGGGGCGTGATCCATGCGGCGAGAGTCCCCTTTCGGATCCATCTCGTCGGAACCACGCTCGTGATTCTTGGGCTTTCCCCAAGAACCCACTTTTATATACCGGCTGGAAGTCCCTCGGTGTCAGGGTGCTACCGGTTGAGTCGTCCTGGGGTGAGTACTTTTTCCCACCAGAACAGGCCCAAGTTCTAGAGTCAGTAACCATTTCTCTTACACCCAGGATCGCATGAATGCGCAAGGGGAGAGGATACTCCGATATACCGAATCGTGAAGGGTAATTAACAAATAAAGATGGGTCTGGTTTTCTGATCACAAGGTTTTCACCAAGTGAGAGCATACTCACCTACCATTCCACAATCACAATCAGACACTTGCAAACAAAATTTATTTTAGAGCACCAAAAGAAATGTTCCTAAATTAAAAAAATGCAAACAAGTGGTTTGAGAGATAAATCTTTGACAAACATAGCTGCAAAACCACATGTCAGTAGTTTGAATAAATGTCTTTAACCCACGAAAAACTCCAATGCCACATGCTGCCAACAAAGATTAGTAATAAAAATAAAAATGAGTAAAAGTTAATGACAGCAGCAAATTAAAACAGCAATAACTTGCTCAAAACTTAATGAATATTTAAGTGGTAGATATCTATGGAAAGCTAAATGAAAGGCCTTCAAAACTCAGAAAATGTTTTCCACAATTCTATACAAATAAAATGTTATAGACAAAAGAAAAACGCGGGTTTAAAAGCTAAATTGAAAAAATAGTGAACACTAAAATAGCCATAACTTTGTCAAATCTTAACAAAATTTAAAACCGTTTGATATTCTGGAAAGCTGAGACTGAGATCTACAAAACCCAGAAACCGTTTGAAAATATCTTATTCGCCCTTTTTTATGTACTCAAAAGAAGGTGATGGGATTCTGTATAACTTCTTGGCTGTAACCTGCAAAACAGTTAAAGCAAAAAAAGAAACACAAATTTTTATCCAAAAAGTCGGGTTCACTAAATGTATCTATGGAAAATGTAGATTGTTAGATGGGTTAGCACAATAACAATAAAATCCATTGTAATAACAAAGTACAAAGGAAATAATATGAAAACAAAAGGAACAATGTTACCCTAGGTCTTCATCTTCCATGGTTGACCTTTGTTACACGTCCTAGCTTGCTGTAAATAGAGATGCCCTCAGATTTGTATGAGAAACTATGACAAATGACAAGACCAAAGCAAGTTTTGAAGGATTTTATTGAAATAAATGACTTGACAATAGACTAAAATGACAATGACTGCAAATGACAATGACCATGAGTTGACAGAAAATAAGCATGAAAATGGAGAGAGAGCTGAGAGAGAGAGAGAGAGAGCCAAATGAGAACAAAATTGCCATTTTATAAAAACTGCAATTTTGAATGTGTGGCCAGGATGAGAAGATGACAAAAACCCTAGAATCAATGATCAAGATTGAATGTTGCAATAAGAATTAGGGTTATGTCAAAATTAGGGCAAATGATAAGGATGAAGGGCCAAGATTGAATTATAAGATAATTCAATCAAGGGTCGAAATTAAATGAGATGTCAAAAGATAAGAATTAATTTGGAAGATAAGACTGGCACGGACAAAGAGGTTGCTAGAGAAATTAAATAATAAAATTTATTTACTCCAAGTGACCAGTAAATAATTAAATAATAAAGATATTATTTAATTATGGAGGAATGTGACAAAATGAATCATTTTGAATTAAATAATGATTTAATTCAAAACTCAAGAGAATTGACTAAATTAAATAAATCAAATTTATTTATTTTAATGAGAGAAAAGGCTAATGAATAATTAAATAATTAAAATAATTATTTAATTATAGTGGGAAGTGGACAAAAATTAAATAAATTAGAATTTATTTAGTTTTGGAAAGAAAGTGAACCTAATTAGTGACGTAATTAAATAAATAAAATTTATTTATTTAATAATCAAGAAGAAATAAATGACAAAGGGGAATTAAATAAATTTAAGAAATTTATTTAATTAAAGGGAGACCTAGGTAATTAATGACGTATTGGATAAATAAATAACATTTATTTATTTAATAATCAAGGAGAAATGAATGACAAAGGGGGGGATTAAATAAATTAAGAAATTTATTTAATTAAAGGAAGACTTAGATAATTAATGACGTATTAGATAAATAAACAATATTTATTTATTTAATAATCATGACGAATAAATGACATGAATTAATTAAATAATTATGAATTATTTAATCAATAGTCGAATGTGGACCAAGGACATAATTAAATGACTTAATTATGCTAGGACGAAAGTGGTAAAAATGAAACTTGCAGGCCTAGGTCATTTTTAGGTGTCTACAGATACAAATAGAGGAATGCACATGAAGAGATACATCAAATAGAACATTATGAGGGGATCACATTACAAACATGCAATTACAAAAAGAACATGAAAAAGAAAATAAAGACAAGACTAGTAAGGTACATGCAAGTCAACCTATAGCAGGTCATCTGCATCCCAATCTTGTTCATCATATGTGAAAGGCGAACAACTAGCCAAAGGGACAAAAACAAGTGCCAAACTATGACTTGCACCAAGGTTAACATTATATTTAGGAGGATCATCATTTAAGCTCGTGGAAGAGGAAAAAATGAAATTAACACTTTATGCACTTCTTCATCAATATTAGTAGTTTCATTATCATCATCCAAGTTAATCACAATAGCAGGTCTAATAACAATATCAATATAAGGTTGTTGTTATTTATGCTGCAATGAAGGTGGAGAGGCATAATGCATTGCCCGAAACAAGTTTGGATTTTTATTTTCTATATTGTTATTTTCTTCTTTTTCTTGTAACAAACGAGCAATAAAACGACATATATGCCTACACTCTCTAGAATTTTGGTTTCTTTTCATTTGGTTTTCAAGTTGTGATTGTGTAGGAGTGGGTTTATTAACCACAGGTTTCTTTTCTTCCCTTAAGGGAGAAATGGAAGGAACCATGGGAGGTTGTTCAACCACTTTCTCTTTAGCTTTGTAAACTTGTATGACTTTAGGAGGAATAACTAGACTTATTTGATTATCTCGTGGTCTCTTATATGAAATAGGTGGAGGATTTTTTATAGGTTGGTCTTGGTTACTTGGAAGGGCTTTTGGTTTAATCATGGTCTCATCAAGGATAGGAGGCTCAATCATGGGTTGAGGCATACTGGTAAGGGATAATTTTGCTATGCATTTTTCCTTAAAATTTTGGTAGAATTTGAAAAAGAAGTCTTCATGGGGTCTAATAGGCTCTATAGGCTTGGGCCAAAATAAATCCAATGAGAAATTCCCACGGGAAGACACAAGGTTAAAGCCACTATGATGTACAGTAAAGCTCTCATTTCCAAATGGAAACTTTAAATATTTATGCACAACTGACAGGACAACATTCATGGAGCAAAGCCATGCGTAGCCTAACTTCACATGAAATTGGTCCGAAGTCAGGATGATGGTGAATGAGACATTTAGTTGTTTTGGTACAACTTTCAAAGGAAGATTGATCGAACCTATCGTAAGGCAAGCAAAACCATTATGTGTTTTGATCCATGCTTTTAGTTTTTCATAAGTATCTTGATAAAGCTCATGAAAAAATAAGATTTCTTTAGTGATCACATTCTCTACATAGACGGGATCAATTAATAGATCCCATTCTTAGGCTTGTCATTAATACTTCCAACTATGTAAAGAGGACCATCAGGTGAATTTTTTATTATTTCATTTTGTGAGAAAGCAATGTCAAGCGACATATTAGTTTGGCCATTATGTGGTTTTACTTCAATAAATCCAGCCATAGATTTTATATAGTGTTCCTCATTATCATTCGTGTTATCATCATTTGTGTCAACATTCATCACATCATTATTTGTTTCACTAAATTTGACAAAGGAAATGTTATGATTTGGCATGGGATTGGTTAAAATTTGCAAATTCTTATTAGGAGGGGGTACAAACTTATTACCTTGATCATTAACACCACCATTGAGGATATGATTAGAATTAATGAGGTCTTGCACAAGATGTTTAAGACACTTGGAATATTCCGTATCATTTCCATTTTGTCGATGAAAATGGAAATATGAATTTTGTCTATAGTTTGAAGGTAAAGGTTTAGTAGGAATGGGAGCTCTAATAGGAGGTAAGGAAATCAAATTCTTGTCTAAGAGTTGCAACATGGTGTTATGAAGGGTATCAATTAGAGGGGTGAACTTTCTATTTCTATCCCCAAAGGCATATGGATTTTTCATCTGTATAGTAGCCACTTGGGTATCAACATGTTGGTTTGGTTGAGGGGGATTAAGTTGTAAAAATCCCTTTTTTTTTTCTTTAAAGGTTGATAGTTGGTTTGAGGTGTGGATTCATACTTTTTAGGATGGTTAGAGGGAGTTTTCACTTCGCAACTACTAACTGAATTTTGGTAATCAAAAAGGGCTATACACAAATTTGTAAAGGATGGGAATTTCAACATCTCAAGTTTGGCTTGGATTTTGTTTTGCAAATTGGAAATAAAAATTCTTTGAAGGTTAGTACCAAGAATCTTAATGTTTATTTGTGACTAAAGAATTTGATATCGCACTATAAAATCAATGACCTTTTCATCATCCTTTTGTTTACATATCATTAAGTCAACTAAGGTCATCTTATGACCAATGGAAATTTGGAAGTGTTTGTAAAAGGTATCAATAAGTTCATTGAATGAATGTATTGAATTATTTGCTAAAGATAAAACCATTCTAAAGCGATATCTTTCAAGGATCTAGGGAATATCTTATCCAAGAGTTTATCTTCCAAAATGAAGTCACTACATAAGGTTGTGTAAGTAGAAACATGGATAATAGGATCTCCTATCCCACCATATTTCTCAAACCTAGCAACCTTTATACCTTCTGGCATGTGTGTTCTCAATATCTCCAAGGATAATGGGTTGGTTTCAATGTATTGTGAAGGTTGGTCATTGTTGTTTTGATTTAGTGTGGCGATTTGTTGTTGGAGGGATGAGACATTTTGCAAAAGTGTTTTAAGGATTGTATCATTGTTGGTGTTATGATATGGAAGCGAATATTGTGGAGTTGTTTATTTATGTGGAGGATAAGTGAATTGTAAATTTGTGAGGGGGGATGGATGAGGAGATATGAAATTTGAATGCACAAAGCTAGAGGGATTCCCAGTGGAAATACCTAAGGAATTATTGTCATTGCTAGTAGGATGGATGGTTTTAGTAACATAAGGATTAGTGTAGGTAGGAATAGAGGTAAGGTTTGTGGAAGGAGGAATTGATTTTCCACCTTGACTAAGTTGAGTATACCCCAAAGCTTGAGCACAACTAGTTAATGTAGGAGCATGTTTATCAACAATATGAGCTAGACTTCACACAATATCTATTCCATGTTCATTTAGCATTTTCCTCACATTATCTAAAGCAAGAATGGCACTACCAGTAATGTTTTCAGAAGTCACAAAGTTTTGCAATTTCTCCATTTCTTCATCTACCCTTCTTATGTTCTCTTGTGGGACATTAGCAACCATTTTTTAGACATCATGGAAATTAGTTGGGGGTAGGGAAGTCATTGGAAATGAGGTATGAAAGTTATGATCCATAGAGGGTTGACTAGTGACAGAACTATGAGTGAAAGAGTAAGAAAACCCAAGATCCGCGGAGAATGGTGTATTGTGGGATGAAATGAATCTCGAATTACGTCTCATAGTAGTATTGGAAATAGGACACAAAGTTGTGAAGCTTATACAAGTTTCACAAATCCAAGGTCCTCCCAAAATGGATAAGAGGTAAAATACAATGAAATAAACTAGAATGTAAAGTGTAATGCAAATATGTAAAAGCAATTTTCAAATTCTAAGCAAGATAATTTTCTGATTATACTATGTAAAAACCTTAAAATGATGTCTTTTAAATGCAATTTTGAATTCAACCAATGCACTAAATTTATCAAATGAAGATTAATATAATCAATTTGAGATAACAAAAATTCTATAAACTATAACAAAAAACTGAAAACAACAAAATAGAATACAAAAACATAGATTTTAATGCCCTGAAATGAAGGAAAAATCCCTAATAAGGGACTCATTCACCCATGGGAGAATGGGTCCTAGCTGAGGGTTTTGAAAAATGAATTTATAGATTTCTAAGTTGATTCTTCTAGTTTCCAGATTTTGGAATGAGACATGTAGTTACAATTTTAAATTTATGTAAATCTAGATCTAAATGCAAATGCAAAATAGTGATAAATGAAAAACTAGGAGACTTAAGTTGATATGCAATTTTGATCCAATTTTTTGTTTTAAGTTTTTGGTGATGCAATGTTATATAAATGCTTTGCAAAATGACTATTTTTTTGGTATTTTCTAGATTTTAAAAGATGCAAAAATGCAATGCTAAAACCCTAAATGAGATGAAAACTAATGCAAGTTAAGAAACCCTAAATGATATTCAATTCAATGAAATACAATGGAGATGAATGTAAATCATAGATCTATGGATGAAATAGACTCCAAAATTTGAAATATACAATGCTCAAAAGTTAGGTTCACCAAAATGAAAGGGTGGAAAAATAGGTGGGTTATCAAAATGGGATTGATGTACCACTTAGGGACCTATTTCTCATTCTTTCATTAGGAAATGAGATCCACACAAAGAATTGACTTACAATCCTTAGGTGAGTCAACTCAAGGTGCAAATCTTTAGATTTTCTTATGACTAAAGGATGAGGGTTAGGTTCACTAAGCACTTTTGGGAGAAAAAATAAAAATAGTAAAGTAACCCAATTATGCAAAATTAAACTTGAAATATCAATATTAAACTCAAAATAAGCATATCCATAAATTAAGTTGTAGATATGAGAAGGGAAAAACTATGATTACTAGTCACCAAAAGTGATTTTTGAAGGATGAATAGGACTCATTCACCCAAGGGTGAATGGGTCCATTGTCAAGGTTTTTCTACAAATTTTGGGAGCCTTTTCTATAGATCTAAATCTTCCAATTTTTCCAAGTGGCAGTGTTGGAATGTCGAAACTAATTTATGTAGATGAGTTTCTATGAGATGACAACTTTTATGAAAACTTTTGCAACTTTGTCAATTTCTTCAATTTTTCTCTTCAAGAGATCTTCAAGCTTTCTTCCACCTAGATTTGAAAACACAACATGAGATGGAAAAATTGTTTGTTTTTGGTGAATGGGGGTTTTCCTTGGTCAAACCCTGTTTTGGTAATCAAACCTTGAAATGAATAAAAGCATGAAGGAGGGAATGGATAATGAACAAAGCAATGTTACCACTCAACAAAACCTTGGATAAGTCCTTAAATGGAGGTCTGTAACTTGCATAAAATGGCTTCAATGGATGTGGATCTTGAAATTTGGATCTTGTTTGAAATAGTACCTTAAATGCTTGATTTGTTCATGAAACCTACATCACAATGTTAGCTCCAAAAACATGCATGATGCAAGAAGAATTTGATATGAAAATTGGATCTTGAATGCTGCAATAAAAATCTGATAAATCTGCTCTTGATGTCTGATAAAATTTCTAGGTTGCTCTCTTGAAATTCTTAGGTGAAACATACTACAATAAACTTATATTTATAGGTATGTATCCTTAATTTCTTGAAATTCAAATATCACAAGCCAACATTGAATCATAGATTTGAATATGATAAAATACCACCAAAAACATAATTTAAATTTAGGTCCTTAAGTCAAGGGAGGACCCATTCGCCCATGGGTGAATGGGTCCTAGGTCCTTAAATCTAGGACACACATTACTCAATGTGAAGTGTTATGTTTAGGAATTAATAAATGTCAGGTTTCCTCTTCGGAAAATATAATTAATTAGGCTCTGAAAATGAATCAAAGGGTCATTTAAGGAATAATTAAGCTCAATTAATTAAGGGGGCCTAAATAAGTGTGAAAGTGTAAAGAGGTACACTTTACAACACTAAATTAAGGCACAATTAAGTCCAATTTAACTAGGAGGGTCGAAACAAGTGAAAAATGTAAAGGGATACATTTTCCGTCAGTAGAATTCTAATACTCATATAATAAAATTTGGTGTAGAATTGGATGTACGAAAGTGACTTTTTTAAGAAAGCATTTTTTAGGTCAAACCATGCACATGTACAACCAACAAAATTATAAGTAGTAAATGAAAGTATTTTTTTAAATTCTTTTAAATAAAGATGCATATGATGTTGAAGTTTGGCTAGGATTTTTTTTTCAATAATTATTTGTTTTTAGTTAATTTTTTACTAGAATAAAGTGTTTCCTTAAAGCCCATTGTGTACACTAAACATAATTTGAACTAAAATAATTGTAACATTATTTCTATTTTTATCATGTAAATAATGATGTCTAGATTGGTGAAGCATAATTTTTTAAAATATCAAAATCAAAAGTTATTAAAAAATAGCAATGTATGACATTTCAAGTTTATGAAGCTTTTGGAGAGGAGGGGATTTTCTATTCTCAAGAAAATGAGGTCTCAAGGAGAAAATAACCCTCAACTACCTCAAACTCGAGTTGTAAGAGAGGGGGACCAACCACGCCAAGGCTCTAGGTCATGGAGAGCCGAGAGTAGAGGGTTGCCCTAACTTACCTTTCTCTAAAGAGACGGGGATCGAGAATGAAGAGCATTATGTAGTACTTTTGTCACTCTACAAACCCAAAATTTTGTTTGGGGATATATGATTTGGTTTCTGGAGTTTGAACTGTACCTCAGATAGCTCTTTTTTTGAGGATGATAGTGCAGGTTTGTGATGATAGCGTGACTTGTTGGCATCTCTCCAGTGCACTGGCATCCGCATGGCTAGAAGATGTAAAGTACAATAAGAAAAGTAGTAAGACCTACTAACAGTCTAGCTAGTTGGTTTTAATGAATAGAAAAAAATCGTAAGATATGAAAAGTAAAGACGAAGATGATAAAGCAAGTAGATAAAACTTAGGGTGATGAAGATGATCTCACAAAAGTGTCAATTTTCCAATTAGCTCCACGCACACATTCACCTACACACAAGAAATAGGGGAAATTGGTGGGGTTGTATAGGGGCCTACCTTAGTTAGACCCTCGCTTTGGTGTTTCCACCTCAATAGACAACCAAAAATAAATAGAGTAGAATATATGATAAAGAAAGTAGAATGAAATATTGTTGAGCACTACAAAACAATACTATTCTAGTCTATCAAATCACAAAGGAGAGGAGTGAAGCGTTACCACCTCCACCAAAAATCTACTAGCCAATGGAGGGAGAATGCAAGGTATGGACTTGGAAAAGTCACCATAGCCACATCAGTGATGAAGGGAGGTCTCGCAAGACTCCAAGCCCATAACTTTTATGGCTGCCTCACACTTGCAATGTGGAGTTGATGGAGTTTCAATGCTGCTGCAATGCTCATAATGAAGTACTAGAATGCTGCTTGAGAGTGTGAAGAAGCTGAGTGAAAATGCTAAGAGAAAGTGATTGAATTTGTAGATGATGCCAAAAGGAGATAGATTGAATGAATGAAGAATGTTTTTGAAGGTAGGATGAGAAGAATCTATCATTTTCAGGTTGGTTGGTCAAAGAGGGACATTGGAATTTGACCTCAATTAGGTGTGTAATGCCTCTACCAAATTCAAATGAAGGAATCTATCAGGGATGGTAGCGCATCACACAGATGTTCGCACAGTGCACATTTGTCCCTGACAAATATTCACTCATCGACACATAGGAAAAATGCCATGTGGATGGAAGGAAAGTGGATGATGTGGAATTTTTCCTTTGAATTTTATTTTCTAAGGTGAGGGTATGTGAAAGGGGAATTTGCTTAACTAGATGCAAATTCACTGCTATACAAGACCCAAATTAGGTGACAAGATAAAATGATCGAGAGTGTATTTATGTTTTACAAAGAATTAAAATGTGAGAGTTCTAAAAATTGAAAGAGCATTTCACAAAGGTCTTCTTGGAAAAATGACGAGCTCTCGACCAAGTATGATGGTGCAGCATGTATGTGTCCCTATAATGTGTTGGCATCTTGAATAGGACAAAAATTGAGAATGTCTTAGAAAATAACAAAGTGGATACTAACATTTCTGATAATTGGAAACTCTTAAAATGTGAGAAAATGATAGAGAATAATAAGAATTATAGCAATTTAAAGTAAATGAATGAAAAATGATAAAGTGAGATGAAGGGAAGAAAACAATCATAGAGAACCAGGAGATGAAGCCTCAAGAAATTAAATATCTTCAATACTTGTGCATATAAGACCAAGGAAAAATGTTGGGGTTGTTTAGGGATTTACCTTAGTAAAATCCCCGCTTTGGTGTTTCCACCTTCACAGGTAGCCAGATAGGATAAAGAGAAATAAAATAGATGTGAACGAAGAATAAATAAATATACTAGAAAAATAAGCTATCTAGATTAAAAGACAATGCAATGAAGAAGTCATAGTTACCCTCCTTTAGCAAAATGAGAATGCGGAAAGGGAGAGGCTGCAATCTCCAAGCTTTAAAAATATGTTGATAATACCAAAACTTTAATGTAGTATGATTAAGAGAGAAAGAAGATGCAATGGAGATGGTGGAATGGAGGCAACATAGTTTTTGTGATGAAGAAAGAGTAAGAGAGTGAAAAGCTTGTGAAATGCTTCTTGTGTATTGAGAGAGAGATCGAAAATGAAGTTTTCTAGGGAGGCTTATGCATGCATGAGTCATCCTAGTGCATTTGCATGATCTAGTAGAGGTGTTATGTTTTATGATAGGTGGAAAACATAACATCAATGAATATTACAGTCAAGAATCTATTTGGGACGTTCACGCAGCACACAAACATTTGTGTGAGGCACATTCATCTTAGACATAAATCTTCTTTCATGATAGGAAATAGACAGGTTAAGAAATTAAGGATTAAATTGAAGTTGGATAAAAGGAACATCATATTATTGTATTTAATTTATCTAAAGGGAAGGCTCATGGGATGTGAAATTGCATAGGATGCAATTTATGACATTACATTTTTCCTCACTTTCGTGAGCATATGCATTCTAGTAGATGTGAGCAAAAGCTCTAGAGAGAAAGAGGTTGAAGAGAATATACCCAAGATGAAGAGGACACAAGTCTTCAATCCTATATATACAATTGTAAAGCTAAGAAAAAACACAAAGAGGACATAGGTCTTCTATCTTGTAAAGTTGAATATAAATTCACCACAAATGTATTAGCTATAGACAAACACATTAGGAAAAAAGTGAAAAATAGACATGATAAATATGATCAAATATAAAGATGGTGCTAAAAAGTATGGCTAGAAAGATGTATTATGCTCGAGACCATATGACAAGTTGATAGGCCTGTGGCTACTACAAACTACGTTGTAAGACAATAACAAAAAAGATAAGTCTAGTCTGGTTGCCTCCAACTTAGGTGATGAGTTCATAAGACATTAATATTTTTAAGACATATTTATGAAAAATAAGAATAACCTAAAATGGTAGCATCCCCTTAGAATGATATGTGCTACAAAAAGCAGCCCAAGTCATTACAAAGAGAAGAAATATAGAGAGAGATGTTGTGTCATGACATACATAGTGAAATGTATCCATGGAATGTTATCACATGAGGGATAGCACATAGGGTCCACAACATCAAGAAAAAAAGTAGAGATAAAGAGATTGAAAGCACAAGGGGATCCAAGTTTTGAAAGTCATAACTGATCATGTAATTTTATATATATTATAAATTATATGAACTATCATCACCCCCAAATAGATTGAAATGAGAAGAGAAAATTAAGATAAATAAAAATCCAGGTCAACATGGATGAGGCATAAATGCCCCGATGCTTTGCATCATCTATGATGTGAAAATAAAATTAATTTATGACAAATAGAAGAATGATGGAACATATAGAAGAAGTTATGACATATTTTCTCTCTTGTATCCAAGTACCTACAAGGGTATCAAGGGTCCTCCAAGGGAGAGTAGAAACATAAAAAAAAAAAGTACATGGGAACACAAACAAACATGAAAATATAATCTAAAGATAAGAATGTGTACTTCTCTATTCAAGAACCTCTAACAAGTCATCATGCTCCCAATCTAGATCATGGTAAGTGAAGGGATGACAAGCTTGTAGAGGGAGGATAGTGAGAGAATTTTTTGGCGACTCACCTGCAACAAGAGCCAAGAAGGAGGTCACTTGAACACCCTTATCCAGGATCTCCTATAAGGTTAACACCATCGATCTAAAAAAGATGAATGACAAAATCATAATATCATCCAACGAGTCCCACATGCACTTATTCAGAGTGGAGTGTAGTGACTGAACAAAAGGATGCTAAGAAATTAGGGAGTAATTTCTGACCTCTAGAATAGAGATAGTGACAAAAAATGAGGAAGAAGGAGACTCCTCTATCACAAGAATGGAACAAACCAAACTAGAATGATGTGGAGAATATGAAGAATAATTTTTACAAGCATCCTTCGAAGTGAGCTCATGCTCTAATTTATTCTTAAGAGGAGGATATGAAACCCTCACATCAAAAGTGGTTAAAAGGGAAGAAGTAGAAGGATCCGCAATAGATATGGCCTTCATGTAAAGCACATCCACAAGCTTAGAAAAAGGAGGAAGATCAGGTAAAGAAGTGATCAAAGGAGGATATAAAGAAGGATTGATGAACAATTGCACCCAGTTAGGGTAAGGTTCATCAAGATCCATTGAGGGAGCCAAAACAAAAACTAAATCAATAGAAATAGAAATAGAAAGACAAGAAAAAATAAAGACATAAGGCTCACCCTTGATCTTCTCGAAGGCATTGCATTCCTGAGCCAATGCCCATCAGAGATGCTTATGCTTGCTCACAAGTTGGTTTTGATGGTTATGAATACCAAGAATAGAAGCTTGAGAAGAGTTTGAGGATATTCCTCCACTAGAGGAGTAATCTTTATGATCATTATTGGTGGAAGAATAGGCTTTTTAGGGGGAACAAGAGCTACCACATAAATAGACATATGAGTCTCGACTGCGAGCTTCTTTTTGTTCTTTGCTTTGGAAGCAAGTGGAGGAAGGGAAGGAGGCCTCAAGGGATGATATAAAAAAGTGACACAAGAATAAATAACTTTGATTGCATGCTTCCCCTTACCATACAAGGTAGGGTGAGGGATCATAGGAAAAATCATGAGTTGGAAAACTTAAGGCTTATATTTCACCAACGTGGGCACCTTTCCATTTCCTATGCTAGGTATAGTAGAAGAAATAAAGGACACCATTGGAAGTTGTGAAACCTTAGTAGAAGAAGGTATATTTGCAAGAGCGTGGTTGTGTACAATCCTCAAGGAGGAAGGTACAAAAGATAAAGCATGTTGTGAACAGATAGATGCCTTCATAAAAATAGCAAGAAATGAAGGAGTAAAGACATCATTAGGGTCTGAAACTCCAATCTTTTACTTAAAATAAGCCCTACAGAATAAATCTCCATGAGGTAGAAAAGGTCCAACTAGAGTAGACCAAAAATTATCTAACAAAAAATCCCCCACATGGGACAAGTGGTTTACACCTAGTTTCATGAATAGTGTGCACTATGCCATCATGAGGGAGCTTCAAAATACTTTTGGATGACCAAAATGATTGAATTCACAAAAACTAGCCATGGAATGCATACTCTCACTTTGAATAGACTAGATTTCGGAATCAGAACAAATATAACATCAATAGACCTAGGTACAACCAAGACTATAGAAGAAATATAATCGATAGGTGGTACAAAAGGCCATAATGAGTGTGGATCATAGAATTTATCTCCTTGTATTTCTCCTTATACAAACCATTAATAAATAACATCTCCTCCTTGATAACATTAACCCTATTAGAAGGATCAACCATAAAACTAGTTATGATGTTACCATTGCCCTGAGTGGGGATATAAAGAGGAGAGTGCTCCCTATTAAGAGGGAAGTTATGTGGTGTGAAAGTTATGTCATGAACCTTATCCATATGACCCACAGGAGGAATAAGAGTAAGTGAGACCATGTTCACATAACCACAATCACTGGATTTAGAATATTTAGAAGTAGCTATAATTAAATTAGCAGAATGGGATGGAAATGGATCTCTATAAATATTTTGTTGGCTATTAGCCTTAGCCATAGATTTGTTCAGTTTTTGCTTCCTATCACCAATTTGGATGGAACCATATCTATGTGGTCCCGGATTACATGTTGAAGACACACACAATATTCAATGTCATGACTTGGGACTAGGTGATACTGAAAAACATTGTGCACATCATAACAACTAGGCTATGGCTTATCATCAAGAAGCGGTCTGATTTTTGGAAGGGTGATTAAACTATATTTTAACAATTTTTGAAGAACACTAGCATAAGATTCAAATAATTTTGTAAAAATTCTATTACATCCTACAAAGTTCTTTTTGGTAGGAATGAAGAAAACATTCACTATTGCTTTAATATTTTTAGAATCTCTTGAAATAAACACAATTGTACGATTATCAAGATGAGAGAATTAGGAGGAACCCTCATACTACGTCACTGTCTATTGATAATCTCTAAACACAGTACATGAATGAGCAAAGGATGGATATTTCATTAGAAAATTTTCATTTAATCTCAGCTATAGACTCCCCATGAATAAATGTTGAACATCAAAATATTGTAGGGCATAGAGGATCTAAGAAAATAAATATGGATAATGAGCAATAAAATCAATCACTTTCTTGTGAGCTCCCTTCTTACAATGGACGAGGTCGGTGAATGTGACCTTCAAATTTTTATTAATCTATAATTTTTGCAAGAACTAGTTGATTAATTGCTCAAAAGTAAAATAGAGTTGTCTGGAAGGGAGCAAAACCATTCCAATGTTGTGTCCCTAAGGAATCATAGAAACAATTTAGCTAGCAAGTCATCCTGATAAAGGAAACTGTTGTACATAGAAATGAATGATGAGATGTGAATCTATGGATCACATCTACTATTGTATTTACTAAATTTGAAAACCTCAAACCCTTAGTAGATAGGGACATCTAGAATGTTCAAGGCCAAAGGACTATGATCGTAATAAGGTTGCAGAGTAGAATGGGAGGTGGTGTGGGCTAAGCTAGCTAATAGTGATTGCATCTAAACCATATTTTATAATAGGGAATTTAAAATAGGATTAGATGGTGGGGGAGGAAAATTAGCCATGACGACAGAGAATTGAGGTGTGGATCTTGGTAGAGGAGGAATGTTATGCCCCAAAGGAGTGCAAGATACATTAAAGCTAGGATTAATGTGGGGCACAGACACATTGTTTTTATTATTAGAAAAAGTCATGGAAGGTATTAAAGGATTAGTGTCCACCATATGCACAAATACCTCAGGAATTGGAAGATTCAACTGAATACCAGTGATATCCAATTGGGTATCTTGGAGTTGACTCAAGACTAACATGTATTAAGGTACATTGCTATCAACCATGTTGGTTAGCACACAGAGCTACCTAAGATCCTTTTAGTCTAGGATAAGTAAGTTTCTCAAACTACTGACAATAGGAGCAACTTGAGTGTACAAGTTAGCATGGTTTAGAAAATCTTCAAATTATTTAAGCCTCTCATCCAAAGATTGAACCTTCTAAAAGGGGACCCTAGGAGATGCTTCATAAACTTCACAAGAGGGAGATCTTGGAGGGGAATTCAAAGGAGAAGAGGCTTTGGACATTAGCTAAGAGCCAGTAGGATTTGGATACCCAGAAAAAATTTGGACCAGGTCTAGTAGGACTATACCTGTTTGGAGGTATGGTAGGTCTCAAGATTTATCTTACTATGTGCCTGAAGGTAGTAGAATAGGTTGTAAAGTTCATAGAGGAGTGCTTACAATGTTCAACCTTGCTAACTCTAAGAAATAATAGGACTCAAGATGAGATAAAGAGTTTTAGAATTTTAAAATGACCACAATTTTCAAAGAATGAGAGTTAACGTCGGGTTCACCAAAATTTAGAGGAGGAAATTCACTATTCTCAAGATGACAAGGTCTCAAGGAGAAAATAGCCCTCAACTACCTCATAAGACGTAGCTCAGGTGACAAGATAAAATGATGAAGAGTTTGTTTATGTTTTATAATGAATTAAAGGGTGAGAATTCTAGAAATTGAAGAAAAGCATCATAAACTTCTTCTAGGAAAACTAACAAGGTCTCAGCTAAGGATGACAACATGGCATGTAGACATCCCTATGATGCGTTGGCATCTCATATGGACCAAAAACTAAGAATGTCTTATAAAATTGTAAAGTGGCTACTAATAGTTCTAATAATGGAAAACTCTTAAAATATAGGAAAACAATAGAGAATAACAAGAATTAAAGTAATTTGAACTAAATGAAATATGGATGAAAAAGAGAGAGCAAGGGAAGAAAACACTCATAGAGAACCAAGAGATGAAGCCTCCAACAAAGAAATATCTTTAGTACTTGCACACATAAGACCAAGGAAAAATATTGGGGTTTTTAGGGATTTTCCTTAGTCAAGACCTCAATTTGGTCTTTCCACCTCCACAAACAACCAAAAATGATAGAGAGAAATCAAATATACATGATAGAAGAATAAACACATATACTAGAACAATATGCTAACTAGATTAAAAGACAATGCAATGAAGAAATCATAGTTACCCTCCTTTAGCAAAATGAGAATTCTGAAAGGGAGAGGTTGCAATCTCCAAGTTTGAGGAAAATATGATGATAATACCAAAGCTTCAATGTAGTATGGTTGTGAGGTCAAGAAGATGCAATGGAGATGGTGGAATGAAGGAAAATACATTTTTGTGATGAAGAAAGAGCAAGATAGAGTGAAAATCTTGTGAAATCCTTCTTGCGTAGGGAGAGAGAGATCCACAATGAAGTGTTTTATGGAGGTTTATGCATGTAGGAGTCATCCTAGTGCATCTGCAAGCTACCAGAGGTGGTACATTTGTTGATAGGTAGGAAACGTAACATCAATGACTATTGTAGTTGAGAATCTATTCGAGATGTTCACACAATGCGTAGACATTTACACTGAGTGTGTTCATCTGAGACATAATCCACCTTTATTACTAGAAACTAACGATTTAAGCAATTATGGATTAAATTAAAGTTTGATAAAAGTAACATTGCATTATTGTCTTTAATTTATCTAAAGGGAGGTTCATGGGATGTGAAATTGTATAGGATACAATTTATGACATTACAAATTCTTACTAAAACTAGAATTTATAGATAAAAATATGTCTTAACACAAAAAAATAGATACTTGAAAATTATACATTGACATCTATAATAGGTTTTAGTTAAATTGCAAAAAAAATTAGAAAAAATTGTTTGCCATTTACCAAAGTCAATTTTTACTCTTGTTGGTGTCATGACATTGTACTTGCAGGTCCAAGGCTTAGGGAACTAGGTTTCCAATTATATTCCAATCCTAAAAAAAAACAAAAGCATGGCTGTAAAATTTGAAATTTCATGAAACACGTGCCAATTATAAAATACATATGCATTAAGATAACACATATATACATTTAGAAACAAGTACTATTTTCTATTATAGTCCTTTTTAAATTTTCAAAATTGGTATGCATTCCTAAATATGTATTCTTTTGTAACAAGTACTCATTTAGGTATAGATGCTCAAACCTAAATGGGTACTCAATCTAAATGTGTATCCATTTAGATTCAAGCTTCCATTCCTAAATGAGTATATATTTTAAATGAGATTTGAAAATATTACTAATGATATTTTTTTTAGTTGTTATGCTTCCAAGAAAAGTGGAATCAACTTCATGCACTTATCTAGATGATAAGAGGCATACCACAATACCTTTGTAAGGGAAGGATAATCAAATGTGTGACATCCTTATAATTTATTTAATGGATGAAATACATTTTCTAAATGGTTTGAGACATGAAAATTTATGTTTAACACCAATTTCAATCATATGTGTCACTTTAAGAACAACACACACCACCAAGATGAATAAAAGATATCATAAAAGGAGATATCAAATTCGTTGAAAAAGTATGACATCATATTAGATAATATACTAGATGGATTACCATTGATATAGAGGTAAGTATATGAATAAAAGATAACACTTAAGACATATTAAAGATTCTATAAGTAGTTGATTATGCATTTTAGGTTGACTAATGCACCAAGTAAATTTATGAGGTTTATGAATTAAGTTTTGAGTAAATTATTGGGTAGTCTTATGATTGGTTGCTTAGATAATATTTGTTTTATGTAATACAAATGAAGAACAACTAGAAAATATCATATTAGTATTGTAGAGGTTAAAGGAATTAAAATTGTTCATCAATATGAAGAAGTGTAGTTTTATGAATAAATAATTCACACTTCGGATTTGTAATTTTATTTGAAGGTTTAAAGACAAATCTTATGATTTAAGTTAGAGCAATTTTTGGACCAACCTATATTAGTGAATGTTGGAGAGGTAAGATATTTTCATGTTTTGGTGAGTTCTATGGAAAATTCATCAAAAAATTACTGACATTTATGCACCATTAATTGAGACAATGAGGGAAGATGAAAAGGAATTTAAGTGAACATCAAGAGAAAATAAAATCTTTTGAGATTCTAAAGAATAAAGTATCAAAATAAATAGTATTAGTATTATATACACCTAAAATGGTCTGGATAATCTAATTAATTAAATATGATTTATTTGATTAATTAACCCTTCTATTTTCATCTACTTATAAATAAATAGAAATATTTATTTATATAGTTCACATTTAATTCTTCTATCTTTATCATATTATTTCATCTTAATTAAATAAACAAATCACATACTTTGTTTAATTTAATTATTATTATCAAATTCTTCTATAATTATATATTTATTGTATCTTAATCACATCATTCTATTTTAATTAAATAAACAAGTTTCATACTTTGTTTTATTTAATTACCACATTTCTTCTATGTTTATTTAATAAATAGATTTCTATAGTTTGTTTTATTAAATTAAATATCCTCTTTTGCTAATTTGAATAAATCCAAATATTCAAATAAAGGCATATTTCTACAGCTATTTCCTCTTTTCACTCACCATATCCACCAACAAAATTAGATATTTGATATCTAATTAATTCAACTCAGCCTTCATGGACAAATTTGGAGACAAATTATAGGCAAATTTATTCATCTTCTTCCTTTGATTCTTCCTATCCTCTGGCTGAATGTTTTTGTGGGAAGGAACAATCTCCCTAATCTTCTCAGGCTTCTTCATCCTTTGCCATTGAATGCTTCAAATCAAATCCAAACCTTTACTTGTTACCAAATCACAAATATGTTGTTGGGAATCTATAAATACAACATCTTTCCACAGGAAATGGATCCCAACTTTGTGCAATATTACTCTGCAGAAATAGCATTAGAGCAATTAAGCATTTGAAGCATTGAGAAAATAGAAAATAGTAATTAACAATCATATAGCAATCATAATCATGGATTTTCATTTAGCTGCATCTTAGTTTACAATAGTTTCTTTTATCAATTTCATTTCAATGTCATCCACAGTATCATCAGCATATCATTTAGCAATCATTACATAGGATTAGATTCCTACATTCTTACAATATCTCATTCTCTAGATTGTCATTTTAAAAGTCACAGTGCTTACACAATCTAAGAGCCACAATGATTTAATAAATCTTTGGAGTTAGAGAGAAATGGGACGGCTTTGAGAGATTTTCTGTTTTAATTAGATTAATTGTTGTTTAAATCTCTTGATATAATGTCTTATTAGGTGTGTTTGTTATTCATTTACGCATATTTTACTCACACATAAATTGGCACCCACCGTGGGGCCCGAAAACCCCATTTTTAACATCTTTTTCTGAAAAGTACGCTCGCAGGTTTTTGACATGTTTTATTTTGGCGCAATCGAGAGTTTTTACAACACATACGACCTCCAGATCAGTGCATCCAATCACTATTCTAGCACATCGACAGAATATTCTGATGCATCCACAAAATATTTTGGCACATACGAAGACTATTTTGGCACATCCAATACTAGTTTCACTACAGTCAGGGGGTTTTTCTGCAGCGCACCTAACCTCTGTTTTAGCACATATATTAAATTTTGTAGCCCATTGATCTATTATTTTAGTGCATTTAAATACTATTTTGGTGCATATATATCCTATTTTATCACATCCAAATACTGTTATGGTGCATCTAACTGTTTTTGCATAATTTTATATTTCTGAGAATTAATCCTTGTTTTTTGTCCTGCAGGTACAAAATACGCTGGTCAAAGACAATTGCCAGAAACACTTACGCCAATCAAAGACAAAAGTTTAGAAATTACTAATGGTGTTTGCAGGGATTTAATTTTATTATTGCTTTTTGTTTGGTTAAAATAGTGCATCTAGCTTAATTAAAGAAATAGTTTGAACCCCATGTCCATTGTGTTTAGAAAGCACTAGGCTTATGCTCTCCCCTTAATTGGGTGATTAGAATGCTAGACTTGCTATCCTACTTTATTAACGCCTTTAGAAGGCATTCCATAGTGGGAAAAAGTACTCACCCTATGGGAACGATGTAAGTGGGAACAACCAAAGCTAGGTTTTCCAACCCACCCTAATCAAAAGTGAATTTGGGGAAACCCACAATTCAACGACAATGTGCAAGATAACCATCCCCAAAATATTTGTTCTAAAGATTGGGAGGTCTCCTAAGGGATTTTATTAATTGTCATGCCGAACGAATACCCTTTCTACAAAATTTAGTGTAGAATCCAACTATCTCAGTTTTCAAACCTTTTTATATCATGGTGCAAGGGGAGGGAAGAATCTTCCCCCAAGACACTCACCATATAACTATCAAAGACCCTGGCCAAAAGTGGAGGATTTGACTTTGGTTAAGACTCAGGAAAGGTAAAAACATGGGCACCCTCTAGGGGGTGACAGGGTTGTGTGAGTTGACATAGTTGCAAGCTGTGGGCTGTGATATTCTAAGTGACCTACTTGACAATTAGAAAAAGTGCTTGAACTATCTTTATTTGTGTTAAACCCATGGAAATTGAAAGAATTAGACTTGATTCTAGAATACACACTCTTTGTTTAACATGTAGTGTTGAAAACAATTTTTACAAACTTGTTGTTGTGTGTGTAAAATAATTTCCAAAGGTGTCATCCAATTAGATCATCAAATTCAAATATTTACAAGAAAAACAACCCTCCACAATCTTCATTGGTTAGAAAATTACACCTTGGAAATCAATCTTTTTATTGGGAAAAAGAAGAACAAACGAACAAAATAGTGACCACTTCCAGATTAGCACAACCAACCTCTATTTTAGCGCATCTACCCAGTCTATTAGCGCATATGCCATATTTAAACAACACATTTAAACTCTATTTCAACACATCTGTCCTATTTTACAATGCATCTAACTACTCTGTCAACGCATTTACCTAGAATTTTAGCGCAACCAACCTCTGTTTCAATGCATGTACCCAGTTTTTCAGTGTATTCAGATAGTTTATCAGCCCATTCACACCCTGTTATAGTGCATCTGAGGTCTTTTATAATGCATGCTAAGTCTATTATAACACATTTGAAGTCTATTATAGCGCATCTGAAGTCTATTATAGTGCATTTGAAGTCTGTTATAGTGCATCTAAAATCTATTATAGCGCATCTAAATTTTGTTATAGTGCATCTGAAGTCTATTATAGCACATCTGAAGTTTTTTATGGTGCATCCATAGATAAAAAAACTAGAGAGTTATTTTCCCCATCAGTCAGACAGTTAACATCAGTATCCAGATTTTTATCAAAATAAAAAAATTGTATCAGTCAAACTAGTGTCTCAAACTTGCCAAAGGCTAAAATTTTCAAGTGAAATTCTTCAAACTAAACCAAGGTCTTACATTCTAAAGTGCCTAAAAATCACCATTTACATAAATCTTATTGTTAAGCTAAGTTTCGTTATCAGGATTTTTCATTCTACAATCACAAAATGAAGCAAAATAATCAGAGTTTAACTTAGTATCAACAATAGAATTTATCATTCTATTTGACTTAGTTAATATCCTTAGCACTCATCCAAACAAAAGATCAAAGTTTAGTGAAAATAACAACACTTGTATGCTAGTTTTGACAAGATTACAAAGGAAAAAACTTAGAGAGAAAGAAACTGAAACACTAAATACCATGGTTGAAGAAAATCCCTTTCATAGATTCCACCAAAATGACAATAATGAAATAATGGAAGAAGATATCCAAATGACACAACAAGATGCTAACTTCCATAAATTTATGGAATTTTTTTTAAAACAAGATGGAGAAAAATAGCTTTTGATGCTAGCTAAAATAGGTGAAAAACCTCCAAAGGAATTTGATGTCAATCAACTAAAATAAGCACTTGCAAGAGTTGAAACTGAACCACAAAACACAGATCAAGTGGTTGCCCTAACACATCAAATGCAAAATTTACAATAACAAGTTCAGGATATGCAAAAAGGGACCACGAAAAGATACTCATTACAAGACATTTGTCCCTATCCTTTTCATCCAAGTGTGGACATGATACCCTTTCCCAAACATTGTGAATTCCCAAAATATGACAGATACAATGGTAAAACTGATCCAATAGATCATGTGAGGGAATTCTGAAGAATGAGCTTAGAATTTGCACAAGAGGAAACTTACTTGAAGAGACTATTCCCAAGAAGCTTAGGAGGTCAATGTATGGAATGGTTCTCTAAACTACTACTAGGAATTCAATCTTTTGAAGAACTAGTCAACAAGTTTATCTCACAATATTCCTATAATATTCAACATGAGATAACAATAAAGGATCTTTACACTACCAAAAAAAAGAAATGTGAAACATTCCTCTCATTTTTACAATGATGGCAAAGGTTGTTTGCTAGGTATCCTCATTCCATACCTGAAGAGGAAAAGATGGAACTATTCATTGACAACCTAATTGATGAGATGAGCTACAAGCTTGAACTACAATGCCCCCACACATTTGAGAAAGTGATTGAAAGCGGGCTCAAGATCAAAGAAGCCTTGGTCAAGAGAGGGGTAATAAAACACTACAATGAAGGATCAAATAATACAAAATCCTCGAATCACTATAATAACAATGATAAACCAAATTTTTGGAAAAATAATAGAAATATTGGTAACAATGATGCTGCAAGTGAAACACAAAATGCGAAACCGGTATTTAATTTGATGACAACTACTACAAATACCAATCAAAATAATGACCAAAACATCAATCAAAGTATCAATCAAAACAAAAATTTGAACAATGGTGAATCTAAATCACAATCATATCAAAAACCATCAAATCAAAGAAGATTCACTCCATTGAGATAGACACTAGAATTAGCAATGAGAGAATTTCTTACACATGGACTTATCACAATACTTGAAGCAAGAAATTGGGAACCAAGAGTAAATCCATCTTGGTGGAATGATACAGGCTATTGCGAATTTCATAAAAACAAAGGACACAAAACAAATGATTTTATGCAGTTAAAACATCTAGTACAAGATTTGATTGATAACAAGAAAGTATTCGTAGGACACCAAACAAACAATACTCATAGTGCATTTATAAATCTTTTACCAAATTATGAAAAGGGAGAATCTTCTTCTGCAAACAGTAAATGTAAAAATGTGAACTACATTTATGACAACACTATACTTTGCATTTCTGCAGTGGAGAATAGTGATGCCATTGATAATCAAACTGATAACGTTGGAATCAATGACATCATAACATTAAATTTGATCCCAAACATGGTCACATCCAATAATCAGATTAATGTCATAAAAATAAGGGAAAACAAGATTATCAACCAATCAATGGAACAACAAGGGGGCAATTCAAAGTAATATTGAAAGGAGTTGCATCTAAAACCATTGTAGTCCCATCAAATTAGTACAACATAGTCGATCAACTATAGAAAATACCAGCCCAAATATCAATATTAGAACTCCTTAAAATCTCACCATCTCATAAGGAGGTTTTGGAACAAGCTCTTGTGGCCACCATAGTACCCAATAACCTGGAAGTTTTCCAATTCTATGCTATGGTGGGACACTTAACCACACCTCACTGCCTATCATTTTATGAACAAGATGATGCATCACTCACTCATCCACACAATGGTGCACTTCACATTGAATTCTTAATCCACAAACACCATGTTAAAAGTGTCCTAATAGATGGTGGAATTGGTTTAAACATTTGCACTTTAAAAATGGTGATGAAGAAGAAATATCCTCCAAGGGATTGATCATGTTTCCTATTCAAGTAGGATCAATTGTGAAGAATATAGTTTTCCAAGTGCTAGACAAAGAGATGACATATAATATACTCTTGGGACGTCCTTGGATTCATGAAATGCAAGAAATACCTTCAAATTATCATCAGTGCTTAGAGTTTCCTATCAATGGAAAAGAAGTCAGTATTTCAGCTAACTACAACAATCCCCAATATTGTAACATGCTTAAAACAACTCAAGTCACTTTTTTTCCCCATAATAGGGAAGAAAATACTTCTAGTCCATCCAACAGTGAAAGGAAAACAAACGTGGTATCTAAATGGGTTGAGAAAAAGGACAAGTCAAAAGATACAAGTGTTGCTGACTCCACTCCATCAAACAATGAAGGTCAACTAAATTCACTATCACAGCAATTCAAGGAAAAGATACAGTTAAAAGATAAAGGCATGGAAGATTATTTCATTGACCAATCTCTATGTCTTTCACAACTGCTACCATCTCCAAGATCATATTGGTAGCCATCAACATTAACACAACAATCATACAACCTACCATGGTTTTGGATGATAGATTTGTAAAGGTAGGTACTTTAGAAGATGAATATGAAGATAAGGCCATCCTCAATTAGCTCTACAAAGATGAAGAAGCATCTACATCGGCAACTATCAACATAAAGATAAATCAATATGGAAAGGGAAAGACAATATTAGAGAAAATAGGGTATGAAGGACAAGGACCTATTGGAAAAAGAAAAGAGGGCATTGTAGAACCCATCCAACCTCTTACACTTCATTCGAAGGACAAAACAGGAATGGGTTATAAAGAGGAAACACAAGAAGAAATCACTCATAAAGTTATTGAAAGAATTCTTCAAGTGCGGGGTAGTTCTGAAATAGATTCCAATGAGTATGAGTGGGATTATTTATCTGAAACATAATACAAGGACATAAAAATTGATGTCATAAAATAGTATGCCGCCACATGTGAGGAGGGACAAAGATTAGGGACTAGACCCCTTGTATTTGGATTACAGAATATTGATGACTCAAGTGAGGATGAATAAATATCGAGTGAGATAGATGACTTGGAGGAGAATAATATCATAGACCTTGAAATCGCTATTGACAACCTTGAAAACATGGCTATCAGAACCCTCAACGCCATTGACCTTAGCCAATCTGATGACCTTTTACCCTTAATACATCCTGAACTTATTGACTGGGAACCAACTAGACCTATCAATGCACCTATCTTTACAAATGATGATGCTATCATTAATTTACTTTGTTGTGACAAACCTAACACAAGTTCTACTCATAAATCTCATAATGACACTTTGAGTCAGGAGGGTGTCAAATATTCCAATTGAAAAATTGAAAATGGGAATAATGGATCTAATGGTGAAAATTGTTTAACGACAACATTAGATCTCAAAAAAGTAAAAATAAATAACCCATCTGACGGTGAAAACCTCTCTGAGGCATCAAAAGATGGGATATTTTACACCCTTCCACAACACTATCATGAAAGATCATCAGTATTGGTGGAGCCTACATAATCTATCAATCTAGGCACAACAAAAAAAGAAACAACTCTACATCTGGTAGCATCTATGATTGAACAAGAAAAGCCTGAATTCACCAAGTTCTTTCAGAACAAACACATTAACTTTGCTTGGTCTTACTCTGATATGGCAGGTTTAGATCTAGATATTCTAATGCATCATTTATCTCTGCCATTTGGAATAAAAATTATGAAGCAAAAACTAAGGAAAATGAATCCGCATATCGCCTTGTTGGTAAAAGCAGAGCTGAAAAAGTTGTTAGATGCAAGATTCATCAGATCTATTGATTATGCTGAGTGGATTTCTAATATTGTACTTATTTCTAAACCAGATAGTAGTATTAGAATATGTACTAACTTTAGAGATCTCAACAAGGCATGCCCAAAGGATGATTTTCCTTTTCCAAACATTGACATTATTGTAGACTTAACAGTAGGACACACCATGTTATCACTAATTGATGGATTCTCAGGTTACAACCAAATCAAAATAGAAGCAAAAGGTCAGGAGAAAATAGCATTCACATGTCCATGGGGAAAATTTTGCTGGAATGTCATTCCCTTTGGGTTGAAAAAGGTAGGGGCTACATAGCGAGCAATGACCACCATTTTCCATGACATGATGCATACTTTTATGGAGGATTACGTGGATGATATATTAGCAAAGTCATATACTAGAGAAGGACATCTATAGATCCTGGATAAAATCTTTACCAGATTAGAGAAGTTCAATGTCAAATTAAATCCTAAGAAATGTGTGTTTGGTGTTACATCAACAAAGCTTCTACGATACATAGTTTCAGAAAAGGGTATCAAAGTGGATACTGCCAAATTCAAGGCCATAATGGAAATGCCGCCACTAAAGAATATTAGTCAACTACAGTCTCTACAAGGTAGGCGACAATCAATCAGAAGATTTATCTCCCAATTAGTAGACAAAAGTCATCCCTTCAATCATCTGTTACATAAGAATGTCTCTTTCAAATGGGATCAAGGATGTGAAAAAAATTTCAATCAAATAAAGTAATATATGATGTCACCACCCATACTAATGCCACCCATAGAAGAGACACCATTATTACTATACATTGCAACAACTAAGATTTCTTTAGGCACGCTATTAGGACAGGAAGATCCTGTGGAAAAGGAACAAGTTGTCTACTATATCAGTAGGACTTTGAATGGTTATGAGATAAATTACACCTTCATAGAGAAAGCTTGTTTGGTGGTGGTGTTTTCTACTCAATAGTTATGACATTACATGTTAACCCATATTGTCAAACTCATCACCAAGATTGATCCATTAAAATATTTACTTAGCAAGGATACCCTAACAGGAAGACTAGGCAAGTGGGTCATGATCCTGAGTGAATTTGACATCCAGTATGTGTGTCAAAGAGCCAACAAGGGCCAGGTGATAGCCGATCAGTTAGCCGAAGATCCACTACCAGATGATTATCCAATGAGCATTGAGTTCCCTAATGCAAACATTCTTACTATAACAACACAACTATGGATGCCTTATTTTGATGGTTCCTACACACAACATGGGTCAGGTACGAGAATTTTGTTTGTTACACCTCAAGGACATACCATCCCAAAGTCCTATAGAATCATGTTTCCATGTACAAATAATATAATTTAATACGAGGCATTAATCATTGGCATCAAAGTGGCAGTTGAATGGAAGATCACAGACCTACAAGTAAATGGAGATTCACAACTAGTCATTTATCAGGTAAATGATGAATATCAAACCAAAGATGAGAAGTTGATACCGTATAAGAAAATGGTGGATTATTACAAAATGTACTTTTTAGATATAAAATTTGAATAGATTCTAAGGGCAGAAAACAAAGTCATTGATGATATGGCGACAATTGCTTCTCTCTTACAAATACTAGAAAAGTGAGGTCGTTATGAGTTTATGGTGGAACAAGTGTCTAATCCTGCTTATGAAAATCCTGAATCTCAAACCATAGGCCATTTAGTTGATGTTGAATCCTCAATTTATGGAAAGACCTACGCTTACTTAAAAGACAATATCCTTCCTCCCGATCTTTCTAGAAACTAGAAATGCAACTTCATTCATCAAACCACACGACATACCTAAATTGCCGATATACTTTACTATCAAGGTTTGGATGGTACTCTTCTTTGGTGTCTAGAACATAATGAGTCTGAGACAACCTTACATGAGGTTCATGAAGGTATTTGTGGAACTCATTCAAGCAGACTACTCCAAGCAAAGAAACTCCTCCATTTGGGGTATTACTAGCTGAATATGGAGAAGGAGTCTTTTCAGTTTGTTAAGAAGTGCTAGAAATCTCAAATCCATGGTAACCTAATCCACACACCAGCACAAGAATTGCAACTGTTCACTTCAACATGGCCTTTTTTTCAGTGGGGACTGGACCTGGTAGGAAAGATTAATCCGTCTTCATCTAATGGACACAAATTTATAATCACGGCCATAAAGTACTTTACAAAGTGGATAGAGGCTATTCCCTTGACAACAATCACTAGAAAACAAATTTCTTCTTTCATATTGAATTACCTCATTTGTTGGTATGGAATTCCTTAGTCCATTGACACAAACAATGGTAGACCTTGTAAGAATTAGGATGTTTAGGAATTGTGTGAGAGATTTCATATCCAACTTCATTTTTCAACTCTATACTATCCTCAAGGAAATGACTAGGCAGAGGCTTCAAACAAAACTATTCTAAAAATATTGAAGAAAACAGTCAACAATGTTGGACGTGATTGGAATAGTGAATTAAATCTTGCTCTGTGGGCATACCAAACTAGCATCAAAAAACCTACAAGGGAGACACCATATGCCTTGGTATATGGATCAGAGGCCATCCTACCTATTGAGGTGGAGATACCATCAGTCAGTGTGTCACTAAAAGGAATTATTTTAGATGAGGATTATAGAGTGTATGGACTTCAAGAGCTAGAACTGTTGGATGAACGTCGTCAACAAGCTATGGACCATTTGAAGGCATATCAACAGAGGATGTCCAAAAGCTACAATCACAGGGTAAAACCTAGAGTATTTAAGGTTGGTGACTTGGTATTCAAGGAAAACCCTCGAAATCAACAAGATAGAGAAAAGAAAGGGAAGTTTGAACCTAACTGGCTAGGTCCCTTTGTTGTCATATTAGTCTATGGATTTGGAGCCTATCAATTGTCTACACCTGAAGGGGATTTGTTTGATGAACCTATCAGTAGTCTCCATCTCAAAAAATTCTACACCTGAATCATCTAGGGCATGGTTAAAGTCCTGGGAAAATGGACACCTTGATGAAAATCTGACAAATAGGCATCTTGGTGACAAAAAATACAAAAAAAAAATCAACAAAAGAGAAAATACAAAAAAAAAGGGAAAAGGGACAAAAAAAACAAAAAATATAAAGTCTGAAAAAGTGCAATAAAAACATGTAGTGAAAACCTGGAAACATGTGCTACTTGTGATTTAAACTAGCCTTTCCCTCTATTAGATGCATGTTTTGGTTCACTTTTTCCATCATTTTGTCTCTCATTGAAAGGAAAACATGTACAAATCTTGGCAATGTGGTTGTGTCTCACCCTAGCTTGGGGGAAAAATCATGAACTCACTGGGGGCAATAGAGTTTGAGCTTAATCAAATGAACAAACAATAGTATGACAACGAAGCAAACACAATGATGATAGGGAAACTCAACATTGAACATACATCAAACATCAAAACATTTCAGAAAATAAACCATCCATATCAAACAATTGAAATCAAATCAATCAAAACAACTTTAGATGGATGACATTCTTTTGAATCATGATTTTATCACTTTAGCTTGAATGTTCAAATGTTTCACTTTTATTTTTTGTTATCATTTCTTTGGAGCAACTTGATGATGTATTGAACTAGAGAAGATAGGAACGGGAATTGTATTTTCTTTATTTATTGTTTGTGAGTTGATCATTATTATTGTGTGAATTGTCACAAGACGTGCTCTACAAACTATCACTGATGACATTCCAATTCACATAGTAAAATGATTGATTCTTGTTTGTTTAAGCAAGAAATTCTTAGGTCATCTTGGTTTAATTATACCTAGATGCTTGTGTTCACTTGCCATATCAAAAATCATGAAATTAGTGCTCAATTCATCATGGTCTAACTCATACCATCGATGCTTGTACTCACTTTCAACATTTTAAAGGCTCAATGATGACAAAAAGCACGATAAATGGACTGTTAAGATGACAAATTTGACATATGTAGATCTACATGGTTAAATTAGATTGTATCCATCTTAGTTTTGCATTTGTAGAGTAGTTTATTCCAAAGGCTAGTGGAGAATTAAAAAATGATGTTATCTTTTATCATTGATGGATTCAGTATACTTGACATTAACAAAAAAACATCATCACTATCATGTAGTTGCATAATCATTTGCATTGCATACATTGGAAGGCATTATTATATCATTTAATAATTCTTACATTTGATCATATATTTGCATTTATTATATCATTTAATCATTTGATCATATATTTTCATTATTATATCATTTAATCATTCTTACATTTGATTATATATTTGCATTTATTATATCACGTTTTTCATTTGTGTAACACATCATATAGTTGGATAAGAAAAATATCCAAAACAAATCATCTATATTGTTGCATTTTCACTAACATTATCATATCATACATCATACATTACAAGTATCATCATATTTGATCATCATTCATCCTTTGATTACGTCATAAATTTGCATTTGCAATACCAACAATAAAGTGCATTGTATCCGATTTGCATCATCATGTCATAAATCATAGAAACACCATATCCAAAATCATACATATAGTTGCATTATCATATCATTCGTGTATATACATTATAATACACTTATCAATCCATGTAAATACTATAGGAACTATGCATCCATACATTATCATTATAACCATAATCACATGTTAATATCATAAATAAACATCATTAAATCATAGCATGTTATCATGATCATAAATTGCATCCATAACATCATCATATAAATCATCACATGGCATATAGAATAAGAAATTAAATGTATCCATCATAAAACCATATAGAACACATAGATCGATAAATCCACTATATATCATATAAATCTCAAAAATCATAATGTCAAGTATACAATGATGTTTGAAATGTAAAGAGATACAACATAAAAAATGGCCATGAATAAAAAATTGGAGTATACATCATGTCTCAACATACATTAGGGAACCAATCATGAAACTATGTGTTTCTAGCCCTAGACAGTGCCAACATCTCTGGACAAGTGCCTCCCCCACCAGACGTACCAGGATCTCTCAGATCTCTCAGATCTCTTGGTAGAGGTTCTGCCACACCCCTGCTAACATTCTTGGAATGAGACCAGCCTGATCGAGACTGAGCATAACTAACTCTCTACTCTGTAGGAACTGCATCATGGTATTGGCCTCTATATTACTCAAACTCTCTACCCATAGGAAGAACCTCTCTCATATAATCAGCTACATAGGTACCATCGGCTAATCTCTGCAGTCTATCAGCCAATCCCTGTGCCTACTTTGTAGTCTGTCTAACTACATCTCTCTCTCTACTGTCAAAGAGGCTATTTGTTCCCGTGCAACTATCAACTATTCCTATACTTGTGAGAGAGCCTGTGCATGAGCCTGAGCCTGTGTCTGCATTTGTGCCTTTTTCTAGACTAATAACCCCTAGGCCTGTGCCAATTGACCCTGTAGTGTCTACACCTAAACTTGCAGGATGGCGATCTGAATCTATTGCTACTGGGAGGGTACACCAATCTGCACACGCTTCTCTACTAGAGCTACTAATGATCGCCTCTTACAAGGCACCATGAAGTCTCTAACCTCAAATGATGGGCCTCCTCCACCCTCATCTCCTCCACCCCCATCTTCATCACCATCTCCATCTCCCTAATCATCATCATTGCACTCCACATCCTCCTCCTCCTCCTCCTGATCATCTCCCTCATCTCTCCTCTGTTGGTGCTCATGTGCAACTACCATCTCCTCCTCACCTACTATCAACACTGGCTCATATGGAATGAAGATCCGTGGGAATGGATGTAATATAATTTACTGTGCATACTCATCATTAATTGGAGCCTCGATGATCTCAGAATGAATCTCCCAAATAAAGGTCGGTAGACCCTGGTACTCCTGCACTACAGTATCATATGATAAGCAGGGTCCCCAATCAGTGGTATCTATCTAACATTATGCATAATGAGCAACACCCTGGGGCATGCCCTATACTATGCCATACTGTCTAAGCACCCTCCTCAACAAAAATATCTCAATGACAAAATGTGTCCTACCAATTAGATACATGGACTGACATAAGTATGGCATCTATGTATCATCCTTCGGCCACTACTCCCAATCAAGATAGGGTCATCAAATAACTGCCTCAACATCATCAAGGATACTCCTCTAATGCTCCTGTTTTCCTAGTCTAGGCTGAGCAAGTGGACCTGCATATGCCTGAATGTATGGCCTCATCATGGGTCGTTGTCTATTTGTAACTGGATAAGTAATAGCTATATTCTCCCATGCCCACACCTAAAGTAATGTAACCCTTGAAGACAAACTAGCCCCTCCAAGGTAGACCACCTGATGCAAATCATGGTATAGGTGGGCAAGCATGCACATACACCAAGCATATCTAGTACCATGGATGATCATACTCTCCAAAATATGACCCCATCCAACCAAAATTCCCTTTGACCTATGATCAGGTCAAAGGAACCCTCTAATGAAACTAGCAAGTACCGATGGCAAAGTATCATAGGAATCTACCATCTCTCTTCATGGGATGTTATATCCACAAATCGTATCATCCCAAAACACTCAGCATAGTGCATCAATCCCACCCTACTCAGAAGAATCATAAACTACTAGCTCCCCAACAATGGGTATCCATAAGATCCACCATACATCCTAGGGAGTCACTTTCATCTCACTGGTAGGAAGGTGGAAGGTATTGTTCTCACTATGCCATCTCTCTACTAAGGTTGTCAAGAGACCCCGATTAATCCTAATCTGGGGCATATCTAGAAGAGAAGACAAACCACATCATGTGATAATTGTTGTCTCAGGCAGCACTAGCTGTGATATCAAATCAAATGTCCTAGGAAACCACTCTCAGATCTATAAGTTCATCAAAGGCTCCTATCAATGACAAAATATCGAAAGTTAATAATCTTTGTCAATTAATCAAATATGAATAAGCCTATCAAATCTAATCAGCTCTAGTGAGACTTTGATCAAATCTCGTGAGCAATTATCATTGAACCTCACCTATCATGAGGTCAATCATCAATCTATTATTGCACGTCACCTATCATGAGGTCAATTAATCAAATCAACCTTTCTTATCATGAGGTTTATCAATCAAACTATAATTATTCCTCACCTATCATGAGGTTAATTATCATCAATCAATCATCAAACCGAGCACCTATCATGAGGTTGATCATCATCTACCCTATAAGGATCATCAATCTTGACATCAACTCAATGGCTGACATCATTGAAAATTATTAAAATCAGAGAGTTTACTAACAAATTCATCATTCTAACTTCAATGTATAATACAGATATTCAATGCGCTAGAGAAGTCAATGCGCTATTAAAACTTATCAATGTGCCAAAAGAGGTGGTCATTGCGCTAAATCAATGTATGCACCATTTCAAGACCTGTATGCGCTATTTTAGGAGACCAATGTGTTGTTTCGATAGATGAGCCATTTTAGGGTCCCTATGCGCTAATCTATATCACCTATGTGCCATTTTTGTCTATGTGCTAATCTCAGAGGTCAATGCGCCAGTTTATCTATCCTAAGTTATATTTTTGGCCTATGCGCTACAACTACCTATCTATGCACTACAAAATTTGATCAATGCGCTAAAAGGGTGAATGCACTAAAACAAAAAGTGAATGTGCTACATCGGTGTGTGCATGCACTAAAAGGTAAAAAACTGAATTTAAAATGAAAAAAATGCGCTAAAAATTAAAAAAAACACAAATTATGAGGAGGTTCCTAGGGTACATACCGGAGGTCCGTATGTGGTCGGGTGGTTGTGTCGTCACACACACTCGAAATGGTGAGTGTGGTATGGAATAGACATTTTTGATCCAAATATTAAATTTTCTCCCCCTCTCAAATTTTCAAACTCAAAATGCACAAATGAATTTAAAAGTCAACTTTTTGACCTTTTATGGGTTATTTAAGAGGGATTTTTATGGGATTTTTTTAATTTTAATTTCAAAAGGGGCTTAATTCATTATTTTATCACAGGGGAATTTTTCACATTATTTTTTAGGAGATAAATTGTTTCATCATCAAATTATCATTGAATCATGGTAAAAATCATCAAAAATCATAAAAATTAAAAAAATTCCAAAATATAAATCCAGAAAATCAAAAAATTCATCGATTTATCTCTCGAGGTGGCATATATCCATCATCACCTGAAAATCAACATTTGGGGCATATCAAAAAAAAATCGTCAGTAATAGTAGCAACAACAAAATTTTCTTTGAAGCAATGCGTAAACACATCACTTCAAAGAGGGGAAAAATGTATACACCTAAAAATGGTCTAGATAATCTAATTAATTAAATATGATTTATTTGATTAATTAACCCTTCTATTTTCATCTACTTATAAATAAATAGAAATATTTATTTATATAGTTCACATTTAATTCTTCTATCTTTATCATAATATTTCATCTTAATTAAATAAACAAATCACATACTTTGTTTTATTTAATTATTATTATCAAATTCTTCTATAATTATATATTTATTCTATCTTAATCACATCATTCTATTTTAATTAAATAAACAAGTTTCATACTTTGTTTTATTTAATCACCACAATTCTTCTATGTTTATTTAATAAATAGATTTCTATAGTTTATTTTATTAAATTAAACATCCTCTTGCTAATTTGAATAAATCCAAATATTCAAATAAATGTATATTTCTACAGCTATTTCCTCTTTTCACTCACCATATCCACCAACAAAATTAGATATTTTATATCTAATTAATTGAACTTAGCCTTCACGGACAAATTTGGAGACAAATTGGAGACAAATTACAGGAAAACTTCTTCATCTTCTTCCTTTGATTCTTCTTATCCTCTAGCTAAATATTTTTGTGGGGAGGAACAATCTCCCTAATCTTCTCAGGCTTCTTCATCCTTCACCATTGAATCCTTCAAATCAAATCCAGACCTTTACTTGCTACCACATCACAAATATGCTGTTGGGAATTTATAAATACAACTTCTTTCCACAGGAAATGGATCCCAACTTTGTGCAATCTTACTCTACAGAAATAACATTAGATCAATTAGGAATTTGAAGCATTGAGAAAATAGGAAATAGTAATTAGCAATCATAATCATGGCTTTTCATTTAGTTGCATCTTAGTTTGTAGTACTTTCTTTTATTAGTTTCATGTCAATGTCATCCACAGTATCATCAACATATCATTTAGCAATCATTACATAGGATTAGATTCATGTATTCTAACAATATCTCATTCTCTAGATTGTCATTTTAATAGTCATGGTGCTTACACAATCTAAGAGCCATAGTGATTTAATAAATTGTTGGAGTTAGAGAGAAGTGGGATGGCTTTGAGAGATTTCCTGTTTTAATTAGATTAATTGTTGTTTAAATCTCTTGATATAATGTCTTATTAGGTGTGTTTGTTATTCATTTAGGCATATTTTACTCACACAATTATTACTATTTCAACAAGTTATTTCAAGTTGATTGTGATGCAAGTAGATGTACAATAGAAGCAGTGTTGAGCTAAGAATGAAATCTAGTAGCATATTACAATGAGAAGTTGAATGGATAAAAGAGGTATTTTATCTATTCTAAATAATTTTATTTCGTAATATGATAATTGAATGAATGGATACTTTACTTGTTGGAAAAATAATTTGATTGTACACTGATCATCAAGCATTGCAGTATTTGGCTAGCCAAATAAGATAAATCAAATATATGTGAGATTGGTAGATTTTTTGTAAAACTATAATTTTGTGTTGAAAAATAGGAGTGGAAAATGAAACAAATATTCTCATGTGTCGAGTAGGCGATATAATTTATCAATGTAGATGAAATACAAGGTATTTGTGTTTGAATACATAAAGTAGTTATCCAAAGTTGATCATGATTTCTTAGATGTATGGAAAACATGTAAGGAATAGTTAAGTGTATATATAAGTAAGCAACTCGACTATTTAATTTAGAATGATATATTATTTAAAGGTAACCAACTATGTGTTCCAAGGAGTTCAATGATGGAGAATTGGATTATGTAGAAGCATACTAGTTATCTAGTAGGAAATTTTAGAGTAGATAAGACTGGAATTTTTAAGTGAAAAATAATTTTGGGCACAAATAGAATAAGGATACGGGGAATTTTTCTTAAATTTGAGAAATTGTTAAGTTTCCAAGGGGAGAAGTTAAAATGTTGGCTTTATCAACAACTATGAAGTCTAGAGATACCTTGGGAAAGCATAAGTATTGATTTTGTATTGGGTTTTCATTGGACATAGATAGGACACAATCCTATATCTTTGTGGTAGTTGATATGTTCTATAAAATGACATATTTTATTTCATATAAAATGAGTAGTTATATGGTATATATAACTAATCCATTTTTTGAGGTTATTAGTAATTATTATTGTAGATATAGACACTAAGTTTGTTCATTAATTTTGGAAGACTTTATATGAATAATATGAAGGAAAATGTGAAATTTAGTTTAGCATATCACCCACCAACTGATGGTAAGACAAAGGTTGTGAACAAGATTTTGGAAAATTTATTGAGATATATAGTTAAAGAAAATATATGAAATTGGGACATGATTTTATCATTGGTTGAGTTTACATATAATAATTTAGTAAATAGAAGTATAGGAAAAATAATTATTTATAGTTATATATGGTAGTAATACAAGGAAGTATTAGAGTTGAGGTATGTTAATAATGAGGAAAAGATGATTATAAAAGTAGAGGTATTTTTAGAACATATTAATGAAGTGAATGTAGAAGTCTAAGAGTCACATGAAAATGATGATTAATGTATATAAGGAGGAAGTTGATGAAAAATAAGGCATGTTGAGTTTTTGGTTAGAGATGAAGTAATGGTATATCTTAGGATGACGAGATTTCTAGTTGGGGCATACAATAAGGTGAAGATGAATAATTTTGGTCCTTGCAAAATTTCCAAAACATTTGATTTAGGAGATTCTTTTGAAGTAGAGTTATTGTAAGGAATGGGTATATCACCCATATTCAATGTTGTAGATTACTCAAAACCTAAAGGTGAATCAAGAGATAAATATTTAAAATTAAAATGGAAGAATCAAATACTACAATAATGACAAGAAGAAATTGAGAAAATTTTGGATAGTAGGATTAGAAGAATCACTAATGATAGAAAATATGAGGAGTATTTGGTGAAATGGAAAGAAAGGATATAAGAAGATTCAAGTTCAATCTATAAGGCTAAGGTAGACTATGATGGTTTCCCCTAGCTACCACAAAGTGAGACCTGATTTTCATATTACTCTAAGTGTTTGATGTAGGAGCATCGTAGGGTGTTCAAAAATTATTGCATCACCCAAAAATATATTTATTTACTTTGTTTGTTCAGTTGTAGGTTTATAATTATATTTTAATGAACCCACAAGATAAAATATGTTGAATGTATGAATACTATAGAAATAAGATAAAAATGTTTTTATTATTTTTGCAATGTCATTTTAAGTCAGAAACATCCCAATAGAACATGCATCCCAATGAAAAATATTCTAAGATACTTTTTAATTGATAAGTTGTTACAACAAATAGTGTTTTATCCTCTTATAGTTCTACTTTTGGTTAAAAAATTAACCTTGATAAATCTAAGATTTTGTTCTTCAATGATCCTTTGTTAGTTTGAAACAAAATAGTCTCCCTTTTGGGTTTCAAAGATGAAATTTTACCTAGTCAACAGCTAGGTATCCCTCTTTTTAGTGGGGCTCTCAAGAATGAATTTTGGAAACAAAATATTGAATCTATATAAAAGAAGATTTATACATGGAAAGGTAGATGATTAACACTTCTAGGGAGGATATTTATTATTAAATTTGTTTTATCCACCATCATTTTATACATGATGTCTATGCTTAGAATGCCTAAAGGAATTAAGATTGATATTGAAAAATCTAAGAGAAATGAAGGAAAAGATGTTCACCAAAATGAATTAACAAAATGATGAACCTAATTTCACTTGTATTTCATTCAATTATGAGGTTTATAATACATAAATGAGTTATAAAAATCAATCCTAACCCAAATACTAGTAAAAGGAAAAGTTTTACGAAGGTCAAATGTTATGTACCTATTACAAAAAGTGTTTCTTCGAGCCTCACTGAGGAAGCATTCACCCTATGGAAAATGGGTCTTGGCTAGGGTTCTAGAAATTTATTTTTGCATTCTATTCTTCAATTTTTGCACTTCTAGATCCTAGTCAGAGACTGTCAGAAACCCAAAAATAAATCTTGTAGCTCAATTTCTCTGATTTTGCAAAAAAGGTGACAACTTTGACAACTTTGCAACTTTCTCCAATTTTTCTCTCCAATTGATCTTGAACCTAAAATTTACAATCACACATCAAAGGAGAAGAAAAAATATTGTTTTGTTAGAGAATAGTGGTTTGCCTTGGTCAAACCTTGTAATGAAACAATGCATAAAGGAATGTTGAATGGATAAAATGCAATTTCACAACTCACCAAACCTCAATTGAACCTTGGAGTAAAAATCAACAATCTTGCATGAAGCGACCACAATGAATGTAGATCTTGATCTTGAACCTTGATATGAGACAATGCTTGAATATGATCTCCAATGCTACATCAACAACATGCATGATGCATTATGCCTTTGACATGATGATATGACTCTTGATTCCTGCAATAATCTTCAATAAATTTTCCGTTGAATTCCTTAGAAATACTCTTGTGAACTCTTGATCTCATAAATTTACTATTAGGAATTGAACACTTGAAAACTTAAATTCTTAGGATGAAACAAAGTGAAATAATCTTATATTTATGCATATTCATTTTTAATTTCAAGCATTCAAATAACACAAACTGACATCAGATCTTGAAGTCGAAATCATTAAAATACTACCAAAAACATATCCCAAGGGGGGGTCCTAGATCTAAGTGAGGACCCATTCGCCATGTGGTGAATGGGTTCTAGCTTACTTAGCTAGGACACACTTTGGACAATGTGTAATGAAATGTAGAAATAGGGTCCTAGGACCTTGTGAGGACACATTCACCTGGTGGAGAATGGGTCTTAGGTCCCTAACCTAGGTTGCACACCTTCAAAAATTAAGTTTTGTGTAATATCATTTATGAATTTTAGGTTTTACCCCTCGAAATCTACAATTAATTAGGCTTGGATTTGAATTAAAGGGGACAATTAATGAAAATTAAGCTCAATTAATTAATAAAGCCCTAAATTAGTGTGAAAGTGTAAAGATACACTTTACAACACCCTGAATAAGGCACCATTAAGTCCATTTTATTAAGAAAGGTCCTAAACTTAGTGTGAATATGAAAAAGATATTACAAAACTAAATCAAGGAAACATTAAGCTCATTTTAAAATTAATTATTCATTCCCAAAGTAAGGAAAAAGGGATAATTTTTTTGTCACTACATTTTCCCCCCACTTTAGTGACAGTATGAACCCATGCCAAAATCACACTAAAGTAGACATTCAAGACACCTACGTATGAAACAATGAAAAAGATACATAATAATACAACATCAAAGACCAAGACGAAAAGGGAGGTAGATAAAGCCTTAACTATCCAACATGATGTGGAACACGTCTCATCTATTTGTCTAAGAGAAAGGGGAGGATCAAGCCTTAACTATCTAATGTGATGTGGAAAACATATTAGTTGTTTGTCCAAAGAACATTCACAAGTAGAACTCGATGTCCACTATGCAAACGATGTGCATGCTAACTTCGGGGTAGTGGAACCTCAGGCCATTCACTAGGCGAGTATCCCAAAAGGGTGGAAAATGAGAGAATAATATTAGGCTCCCATACCATATCAAAGCTATCCTCATGACAACTTCAATAAGGCTCCACAAGAAAGGTGTGTTATGCTAGGTGGCCTTTATCAGGGTTGTGTTCAAGCTTCATAACATCAACAAGTTGTGTTATTCCAAACACTTATTAAAAAAAATTATATAGGCTTTTTTTCAAAGGGATTTCACTTCATTCATGTGAGGTCTTCTTAGGGATCATCGTACCTAATGTCTCCAAGAGAGGAAAAGTCAAGAGTAAAAGATTCACAACTTAGGGAATGTAGTGTGTCACATTGCCACTAAGAGGAAAGTCATACACTAAGAAATATCACACTCTTGGAGGACATCAAATCCAATGACACCACCAAGAAAATGATGCATCACAAGAAAAATTAAATCCCACTATGAAACATGAAAAATGTTGAAATATATTATCAATGTATGCCCCCACTTTAAAGCGGTTGCTCACACCATCACTGTGAGAAATTTCTTTAAATTAGCCAATATTTACACCTAAGAAATGATAGATTTCCTTGGAAACCCCTAAGCCAAGTCGTATATTTTTGAAAGAAAGCTACACCATGAAAAAGGAGGAAGGGTTTGCTCCCAAAAATACATAAAGGATCTATGGATTCGGGGTCAATATGTCTTTGCTACAATGTTGTTATAGAGCTTGGAAATGTCATCATTCCCCCAAATATTCATATAACTGGAAGAATGACACAAAGAGAGCAAGAAAAAAAAGAAAATAAAAAGCCTTTCGGGTCAACATGGAAGAGAACTAAATTTTTCGATACCTTGCATCATCGCTAAAATGAAAATACAAGACAAAAGAAAAGATTAAATTTTTACGACATAGAGAAGAATGTAGATACATATAGAGGAATGCAAAAAGAGAGAGAGACATCAAATTAAACAATATGGGGGATCATATTATGCACAATCAATCACATAAAGAAACATGAAAAAGAAACAATGTAAAAGACTAGTAAGGCACATGCGAGTCAACCTATATCAGCTCGTCCACATCCCAATCTTGATCGTTATATACGAAAGGCGGAAAACTAGCCAAATGGACAATGACAAGTGTCAAACTAGGGGAAGCACCAATTTCAATACTCTTTTTAGTAGAATTGTCCTATAAGCTCATAGAAGATGATCACAATGAATTCAACTCATTATGCACTTGTTCATCAATCTTTGCAATGTCAATGTCATCATCTAAATTAATCACAACTGGAGGTCGAATGATAATGTCTCTTGAAGGATCTTGTTTATGTTGTGGCGAGGGTATAGAATCATCATGCATTGCTTTAGGTAAGTTTAGATTTTGATTTTCTTTGTTGCTCTTTTCTTCTTAGTTTATAACATATGAGCAATAACACATCATCTATGCCTATGCTCTCTAGCATTTCAGTTTTGTTTCAATCCATTGTCAATTTGTGTTTGTGTAAGAGTGGGTTTTTCCATCATAGGTTTCTTCTCTTCCCTTAGGGGAGAAACAAAAGGAACCATAGGAGGTTGTCCAACCACTTTCTCTTTAGCCTTTTAAACTTGTTTGATTTTAGGAGGAACAACAGGATTTTTTTGATTGTCTCATGGTCTCTTATAGGAAATGGTAGGTTTATCTTGGGTATTTGAAAGGGATTTTGGTTCAATCATGGTTTCTTCAAGGATAGGTGGCTCAATCATGGGTTGAGGCATGTTTCTAAGGTATAATTTTGCTATGCGCTTTTCCTTAAACTTTTGATATGATTTGAAAAAGTAGTCCTCGCGAGGTCTAATAGGTTCAATAGGCTCAGGAAAAAAGAAATCTAATGAAAAGTTCCCTCGGGAAGACACAGGATTAAAGCCAGTATGATGTACACTAAAGATCTCATTGCCAAAGGGAGAATTTAACATTTATGCAGAACTGATGGGACTACATTCATGGAGCGAAGCTATGGATAGCCTAAATTCACAAAAAAATGGTCTAATGACGGGATGATGGTGAATAAGACACTTAATGTTTTTGTTCCAACTTTTAAAGGGAGATTTATCGAGCCCATCACTAGACAAGCAAAACCATTATGCATTTTTATCCATGCTTTCAGTTTGTCATATGTATCTTGATAGAGTTCATGCACAAATATAAATTATTTAGTAATCACATTCTCTACATAGATGAGATTAATTAATATCCCATTAGTAGGTTTGTCATTGATTCTTCCAACTATGTAAAGAGGACCATCAGGTGCATGCTTAAGTGTGTCTTTTTGTGAGAAAGCAATATCAACAGGCATCTTGGTTGATCCCTTATGAGGTTTAGCTTCAATAAACGACACCATTTTATTCAGATCTTCTTCATTGTTAGCTTTTGTGTTTTCATAATCTATGTCAACATTCATCACATCATTCTTTGTTTCACTAGCTTTGATAAATTAAATAGTGTGTTTCAGCAAGGGATTTGTAAGTTTTGGTTGGGAGGAGCTACAAACTTATTACCTTGATCATTCACACCTCCAATTAGAAGATAATTAGAATCAATGAGGTCTCGCACATGATGTTTAAGATGCTTACAATATTCTGTATCATGTCCATTTTGTCAGTGGTAATGGAAATAAAAGTTTGGTCTATAGTTTGATGGTAATGGCTTATTAGGATTAGGAGCTTCGATAAGAGGTAGAGAAATCATATCCTTTTCTACAAGCTACATTATGATATTATGAAGGGTATTAGGTAGAGGGGTAAATTTTCTATTCCTATCCACAAAGGAATATGAATTTGTCACTTTTATGGCACACAAATGGTTATCATCTTGCTAATTTGGTTGAGGGAATTAAGTTGTAAAAATCCCCTATTTTGTTTCTTAAGCTGGAAACTATTTTAAGGTGTATATTTAGACTTTTTAGGATGGCTAGGGGAATTTTTCACATCACGACCATAAGCCAAATTCTAATAATCACAAAGGGCTATACATAACTATGTGAAGGATGGTAATTTCAACACCTCAAGTTTGGTTTGGATTTTTCTTTGTAAATTGGCAATAAACATTCTTTGAAGGTTAGCATGAGGAATCTTAATGTTTATTTGTGACTAAAGAATTTGGTATCTCGCAATGAAATTAGTCACTTTCTTATCATCCTTTTGCTTGCATTTCATTAAATTAGCTAGGGTCATCTTGGGACCAATGTGAATGTGGAAGTGTTTGTAAAATCCATAAAAAATCTCATTGAATGAACCAATTGAATTATTTGGTAAGGAAGAAAACCATTCTAAAGCAGTGTCCTTTAAGGATCTAGGGAAGAGTTTAGCCAAGAGATTATCTTCAAAGATTAAATCACTACATAGGTCTGTGTAAGCAGAAACATGGCTGACAAGATATCCTTTCCCACCATATTTCTCAAATCTAGGAACCTCTATACCTTTTGGCATTGTTGTTCTCAATATCTCTACCTAGGATAATGGGTTGGTTTTGATGTATTGTGAAGGTTGATTGTTTTTGTTTTATGTTAGGATTGTGACTTGTTGAAGGGATGGCATGTTTTGCAAAAGTCTGTTAAGGATAGCATCATTGTTATTATTGTAAGGTGAAGGGGAGTAAGGTGGAGTGGTGTATGTATTTGGAGGGAAAGTAAATTATAAATTTGTGAGGGAGGATGTTTGAGGAGATATGGATTGGAATGCACAAATATGGAAGGTTTCCCTATGGAAATACCTAAGAAAGTGTTGACATTGCTAGTAGGCTAAATGGTTGTGGTAACTTGAGTACTAGTGTATGTAGGGATGGAAATGGATATTGTAGAAGGAGGAAATGGGTATGGTAGGGATGGTGTTGTTAATATCATGCACATTGGTTGTAGGTGATAAATTCATGGGAAATGAGGTATGCATTCTATGATCCATAGGGGGTTGATTATCAACACTATTAGAAAGAGAGTTAGAAAACCCAAGATCCATAGTGAATGGTGTATTACAGGATGACATGAGCCTCAAACTACATCTCAGAATAGTATTGCTAATAGGACACCAAGTTGTAAAGATCATACAAGGTTCACAAACTTATTCTACGAACCCAAAATGGAAAGAGGCTTAAAGCAATACAATGACCTAAAATGAAATGTGTAAATGCAATTTTTCATATTCTAAACAAGGTAATTTGTTAATTACACTATGCAAAAATCTAAAAATGAAATCTTGTAAATGTAATTTTGAAATGACACAATGCAATAAATGTACCAAATTATGCTAGATATAGTGAAATAAAGAAAAATAGGTTGGGGTCCACCAAAATGGATTGATGGAAAATGTTCCTATTTTCATAGTTTCACTCAATTATGAGGGTTATAATGCATAAATGAGTTACACAAATCAATCCTAACCCAAATACCAATAAAAAGGAAAGATTTAAGAAGATCAAATGTTGTGTACATGTGGAAAAAAGTTCTTTTTTCAGGCCTCACTAAGGACTCATTATCCCTATGGGGAATGGGTCTTGGTTACGGTTCTGAAAAATATGTTTCTTAGTTTTGTTCTTCAATGTTTGCACTTCTAGATCCTAGTCGGAGACTATCGAAAACCCAAAAATAAATCTTGTAGCTCAATTTTTGTGATTTTATAAGAAAGGTGACAACTGTGCAACTTTCCCCAATTTTTATCTCTAATTGATCTTGAACCTAAAACCTGAAATCACACATCAAAGGAGAAGAATCTTTTTTTTTTTTAGAGAATAGGCTTTTCCTTGGTCAAACCCCATTTTGGTAATTAAACCTTGTAGTGAAACAATGCATAAAGGAATGATGAATGAACAAATGCAATGTCACAACTCACCAAACCTTAATTGAACCTTGGAGTACAAATTAGAAATCTTGCATGAAGTGGCCCCAATGAATGTAGATCTTGATCTTGAACCTTGATATGAAACAATGCTTGAATAGGATATCCAATGCTACATCAACACATTAGCTCAACAACATGCATGATGCATTATGCCTTTGATATGATGATATGACTCTTTATTTCTACAATAATCTTCAATAAATATACCCTTGAATGCCTTAGAAATGCTCTTGTGAACTCTTGATCTCATAAATTTACTATTAGGACTTGAACACTTGAAAACTTAAATTATTAGGATGAAACATAGTGAAATAACCTTATATTTATACATATCTTATTCTTAATTCTCAAAATTCAAAGAACACAAGACAACACTAGATCTTGAATTTGAAATCAATAAAATACCGCTAAAAACATATCCCAAGGGGGGGTCCTAGGTATAAGTGATGACACATTCGCCATGTGGTGAATGGGTCCTAGCTTACTTAGCTAGGACACACTTCAGACAATGTGTAATGCCATGCAAAAAAGTTTCCTATGACCTAGTGAGGACCCATTCGCTAGGTGGTGAATGGGTCTTAGGCCCCTAACCTAGGACACACACCTTCAAAATTAAGTGTTGTGTAATATCAGTTATGAATGTCAGGCTTTATCCCTCAGAATCTACAATTAATTAGGCTTGGATTTGAATTAAAGGGGCCAATTAAGGAAAATTAAGATAAGATTAATTAATTAATAAAGACCTAGATTAGTGTGAAAGCATAAAGATACACTTAACAATACCCTAAATAAGGCACCATTAAGTCCATTTTATTAAGAAGGGTCCTAAAATTAATGTGAATATGAAAAAAATATTACAACACTAAACCAAGGCAACATTAAACTCATTCTAATATTGATTATTCATTCCCAAACTAAGGAAAAATGGATACTTTTTCTGTCACTACACTTAGACGATTCTTATGAGAGGGAAACATGGATGAGCATAGCAAAAAGAAGATTGCACTTATTTCTTGAGATAAAATTTGTAGATCAAAGAAGATGGGAGTGCTAAAAATTGAGGTGTTTATGTAGCTTAATACTTTGTAAAACTATTATACTTGCTGATATAAATATGTATTCTTTGTTACAAATTCTTTGTGGGTGATTATTTGATTAATTCATTTTATCATTTGTAGAATGAAGAAAACATTGGATGTTCCTGATATGTGGTTTTCATTGATGTCAACACTATTGGCATTAATGTCTTAGAAGTTGTATATGTCTAGGATATTGAGAAAATTGTAATGGAATAAGTTGCAAGTTATCAGTGGTGAAGTGAAATTCAGTCTATTGGTTAGCTTATTATGTTGATGATCAGAGGTTTTGGGTTAAAGGGTTTTTTTTCAAGTATATCTAGTTTATCCACATCAAGTTTTAGAGATCCACATGAAGATTTTATCGAGTTATGAGCAGTTGTGTTTTGACAGTTTTTCTGTTGCTTTAGTTGGTGTTCCTAAATGAAGATGATGTGATTCTAATAAGATCAGTTGTTGTGGATGCTTCTCTAGTGATTCATGATGTTTGTGGATGTTTCTATATCATGCTCTATCTATTTTGCACATTCACATTGATCATTGTGCTCGTGATTAAAGATTTTATCTTGCGTGTTCATGTTCTTGACGATAGGGTAATTGTAGCGTGTTGTGGATCTTCAAGGAATAATTTTTGAAGGTGTTTCATGGTTGATTATTTTATTTTGGGTCATCATTATGGTGTGTCTGACCTTGGTCAATTCACATTAATAATCTTTAATGTTTTCGAACGACAATTTGTATTCATTTTAGTATTTTGTTGAGGCCGACATGTAGTGATGTAATTTCTTGTTGTGGATATATATAAGCGATTGTTTATTCCATTTGAAATTATGTGTCATGAGATGTGCGAATAATTTCCTAATAATTCGAAGGTAGAAGCAGAGTGTGAAGAAGTGTTCATGTGCTTAACTGAAACTGTAATTAGGCATTAGAAGATGTTATTTTCTTAGTTCAAATCTTTTGGATGTAATCCAAATATTTTTGTAAGATAGTGAGTCTTCCTTTTGTAACTGAGCAGTGAGCTCTAGGCAATGTGCTTGAATGCATGTGCATTTCCCATTTCATTCTTTTATACTTTTAACAAGGTAAAATCTTGTGGACTAACCTCCACCATGGTTTTTCCCCTAACAGGAATTCCATGTAAACAAAATCTTGGTGTTATATGTTTCTTTGATGTGTTGATGGTTCATTCTTTCATGTTTATTTATTAGATCTAAGAATAAGGTTAATACGTTTAATAAGTTCAAATTTTTGTGACAATGATTCACCCCCCCTCTCAGTTGTCTTCCATTTTGTTTCCAATAGATAGAAGGTTGTAGAAGAAATAGACAAAATATTAGAAGATACACAACATATACCATGGAGAAACCCTTTCGGGAAAAAACTCCACCAAGAATCAATGCATTATTTAATCTCTGAAGTAGATTACAATAATTCCAATCCTTGCTTGAGAATGCTTCTTTTGCTTTCACCAAATCTTCTTTACAACCTGCAATAAAACTCATACAAACTCTCTTCAACATGCTTGAGATATATAGGCAATAAACAACTTTGTAAACTCCAAAAGAGTTACAATTACAAATCTCAATCCCTATCTCCTAAAAGGTACACCTATCTCTTCTAGGTAATGTTATGTCATGAAGAAAAATGCCAAATCTTCATAGATTCATCCATTTGGGTGTCCCAAACTGAAGTACAAACTCAACCTTTATTCTATAAATATCTTCAAGGCTTTATCCTCAAAGTAGGTGCCCAAGAGTGGGCCCACTTAACTTATCCTTCTGAAATATCTTAGCATGCAAAGGAGTTAATTCCAAGAAGCCAACTTGGGTGCCCAAGTTGGGTCCAAGTCATTTCTTATTAACTGAAACATTTCTCTCCACCATTCATGCAAGAATAGTCATCCCCAGTTAACTGAATGTAGTCCGTGTTATCTGTCATGCATTCCAAGTTAACTAAAGTAAACTAGCATTCAACTAAAACTAACTGAAGATAACTGAACCATACTTGAATTGAATTGAATTGAACTAAACTAAATTAATTTTGACCTGAACTGAACTGAACTGAACTGAACTGATTTGAACTAAACTGAACTAAATTGAACTAAACTGGTCTGATCTAAACTAAACTAAACTGAACTTCATGCATGTAAACATCAAACCCTAAATCCTAGGATCTTTACATGCATTCAAAAGTGTTATCTCTTACTCCAAATAATTAACTAAACTCAAGATGATTGTTACATACCATGTGGGCGCCACATATGCCCCTATTATTTAGGAACTCATATTGGACGCCCTCACATGCTTCTAACATTTATAATTAATTACAAATGTCAATTAACATGATTATTTCATCAAATGTTAATCTCTCTCTAATCTTAGTGTTTGAGAACACTTTCCAAGGACTTAGGAGATACATGAAATAAATAATGTTTAGGATTGCAATTAAATGGCATCCTATTTCGAACATTCTCCCACTTGACATTATACATTGCAATTATTCTAAACAAGGAATCATTATTATAAATCAAGTACAAAACTTAAGGCCAATGGCCTTCCTAAACTAACTAATCAATCCATGCCAACTTCAAATGCAATCTACATAATCATGAAGCTCCAAGCAAATGATTAAAACCAACAGAACTTATATGAAGGAACTGGTTTCATAAGATAATTTGTAACATTAATTAAAGTGTCGACTTTCTCATTAATACCTTCCCACTCTCAACCATTTCTCGCACAAAGTGATACTTAACATCAACATGCTTAGTACGAGCATGATACATAGGATTTTTGGCTAAAGACATAACACTCTAACTATCACATTCAAGTTTAACTTGCAATTAAAACCAATACCTTTCCCAAGTCTTTGTATCCAAACTGCCTCTTTGGAGGCATGTGAAACCACCGAGTGTGTTGAACTCACATTCAACCAAGGTGTAGGCTCCTCGGTCTTTTTTGTTGAAAAATATTTTCTTGCTAGTAACCATTCCAACATATATCTCTTACCATAAGAGAACTCAAGCCTCACCTATTTCTCCAAGCATCCATGAGGACCTGTAACCAACCAATCCATGCCAAACTCCAAATGCAACACAACACTTTCATGAAGTAATCAAGCAAATGATTAATGTACCCAATTGAAATGAAGGATTTTAGCATCCAAAATCCTTCTTTAGCTCCTTTAGGGTATTTCACCTAAAGGAGAGAGGAATTATGAGGCCAAAATGCACTAGTGTTTCACTCAAATTAGGATGTGTGTGGTGTTTTATGATCTAAATGGAATGATCTAAGTCCAATTAAATTATGGAATTGGCTGATTAACTATGCAAAACCTAAACAATAAGACTTGTTTGAAAACACATTGTGTATTGTAAAATCACCTACAAATGAATGGAAAAATGCAATAGAAATGAACTAGACTGAAAGTGTACACCTGGAATACTGATGAGGACTAGAAATTTCTTTTGAAATGTTGTTGATGCTGAAATTTAGGCCTGGTGGGACTCATTCGCCATTCTGGACGAATCGGTCCCAGTTCTGGTAAACTGTGTTGGAACCTATTTATGACAAAAGGGTACTAAAAAATGTAGAAAACTCAAAATTGACCCTGTGGTGCGACTCATTCACCATCCATTATTAATGAGTCCAATTTTGACTTTATGGATTTTCAAAGGTGGATTCTGAAGCTTTTGATCTGCACTTTGATGCCCTACAGGTGTCCGCTTCTGAAACTCTGGTTTACAAGTCTAAAAATGGATTTTTGTCAATATTTTGACTTGATGAATGAGGAGAATACTTTAGGAACTTTGCAACTTTACCTTCAATGATTTCCAAACCTCCAAGATACCTAAATATGCAAACATATAAGACAAGAGAGAGAGATGTTGAATGTTAGGGCATGGGGGTTTGCCTTGGTCAAACCCCTTTTAGGTAATTAAACCAAAATGATCAAAGAATAGAATGAAACATGAAACAATAGGATATATTACCTTTCCATGATGAATGATCTTGAAATTTTGCAGCAATATATGAAGATTCAACCCTTGAATGCTTTATAAAGATAACTTGATGACTTCTAATGAAGAAACCCTAGTTTGCTTGACTTGGATGAGAAGATAGAAGATGAATTAATGATGAGAGATGTATAAAAGAGTTGTTCGCTGTAAAATGAGGATAAAAATACATATTTCTAGACAATTGTGCCTTAGTATCCTGTTAATACCTCATCATAGGTTGACATGAAGCAAAATTAATTCTAATTTCACTTTATTTCCCGCTCAAAGGTCAAAATGGGGCTAGATAGGACTCATTCGCCACACATGGTGAATGGGTCCTACCTAGATGGGACTGCTTCACCATGCATGGAGAATGGGTCCCATAGGGGCCATTTCAACAGCTCAGAAGCTAGGGGATAAGGAGATAAGGTTTAAATTGCAACTTTATCGGGTATTTGATCAATTAAAGCATTGGGATGCACACTATGGGTTAATTAAGGCCTATTAGTGATGATGTAAATGTTAAATAGGGCTTGGGACACATAAATCAATGTGACAGTGTGATTAAATACACTTTACAACACTAAGATTAGGTCCACATAGCCTAGAAAGGCACAAAAACCAATGTGAATGTGTAAGACACATTACAACACTAATTTATGATTAAGTTTACATTAAGAACCTTCTAGATTGATGTAATAATGTTATTAAACACATTTTATAGTGTTGAATTAGGGAGAAGTGGGTTAATTAAGTCTAAAAAAGCGTGAAAGTCCTTTATAAGACTTTACAAAACTTTTACAAGACGTCGTTAGAAGCATTTTATTTTATTTGAAAGGGTCCATGACCTAGTGTGGATGCATAAAAATCATCACAACATCTAAATCAAGGCCTTATTAAGTCCAATTGATCATGAAGTAATCCCATGTGAAGCAAAGGGTCCTTTTTTCTATGGCACATTTAGCCGCCACTTTAGTGAGAGGATGAACTTACTTCAAACTCACACTAAAGTAGACATTCAAGAGAGATCTTGATGTACAGATGTAGATGACAAAGAATAAAAAAGATCAAAGAGGTTGTGCAAGCCCCCATGATTGAAGATCCTAAGTCAAGACCCCAAGATACAAAATCATGTAATGACAAGAATGAAGAGAATGAAAGATGGGGTAGAAAAGATGTACTCACTCTGGGCCGACAAAACTTCTTGGTTGTCCGCCAGGTGAGAAAGGACAAAGGTATACTCACTTTGGGGCCACAAAACTAGTTGACTATGGGGTGAGAAATCCTAAAAAGGTAAGATACATACGCTAGTTGGTATGCACTCATAAACACAAAGGTGGCTATGGGGAAAATTCATTCCGCTAGGTGGGCTTCCCGCTCAACCATGTCAAAGTGATACCACCTAATAAATTTAACAAGGCTCCATAAAGAAATATGCTCATGAAAAAAAAGGAAAGTACCACATTCATGCAAGTTGTGTTATGCAAGGTGGAAAAATATAAAATGTAAAATGCAAAGAAAAGGTGTTCAAAGGAGTCTTGTTTAGTTTATGCAAGGTCAGTCACTTAGGGAACATTATGTCTAATGTATCTAAGAGAGGACCAATCAAAGAATAGTATATTCACCACTTAGGGGATGTAGTGTGTCACATCAGGCCACCAAGAGGAATGCAATATTCTAAGAAAAATCACACTTATGAAGGACATCACACCCAATGTCATCCACAAAGTGACAAACACATCACATAAATGACAATGCTACACTAGGAACCAAGAATGCCGATGAATTATGGTATTGTATGCCCCCCACTTTAAAGGAATTACGACACAACATTCTGTGATAAATTACTTTAAAGTAGAAGAAGAGAAATAATAAGACATGAGAGCATACTCAGAAATCCCTATGCCAAGTCATATGTTTTTGATAAGCTACGCCATGAAAGAGGGAAGTATGTCACATGCAATTCAATCTTAAGACATGTCGTTCACATCCCAAGATTGCTCTTATGCGTTCATGAAAGGTTAATGAGTAGTCAAAAGAGACAATGAGAAGTGACATATGGGGATAAGGCTTGCTAACCCTTTTCCCCCACTTAGTGTAGGACAAAGGTGAGCCTGTAATGGATGATGGGATGCTTCCCCTTGCAATGGATGCAAGACACGTAATAGTGAGAATATGATTATCCTACAACTATCACATGGAAAAGAGCAGCAACTAAGGTTATTTATGTGAATAAGAAAGAATCTTGGAAGAGTCTTGTGTTATAATATTGATGTTAAGTGAAGATTTGGTGCTCTTGGTCAAAGGAGAATAACCAAGACCATGAGTTGTTTGTTGTGTGTTAAGCTTTATAGGGTTTTGGATACTTTGTTCTTGAGCACCACAACATTTTCCATTATACCCAAATTATCTCATGAAGTCATACCCTTTTCCATAAAGTTGTTTCAGTGCATTACAATCAGGTGGTTGTTCATTGTTGTGTTTGTCAGGTAAGATTGTAGAGTTTATGGTATTGTCTAAAGTGGTTGAGGTGGATGCTTTTGAAAGGTTATCTGAATTTTGTGTTGACATGATGGGGGGTTGTTGTTGTTTCTCATCTTTCTATTGTGTGAATATGTATTCACCCATAACTGATGGTGTGAATTCTAAGGATCCCCAATCATCACCTAAGAATTTAGATTGCCATTCCTCATTGTTGTGTTCAATTTCTATGTTGGAAGTGGGAACCAATGTTTTTAGAGAACTTGGAGCTCCTGTGTCAAGATACAAGCAAATTTTGGGCTCGAGATCAACTTAAACTTGATAAATTTGATTATTATAGACATATTTCATTATATGATGAAGGGTTGAAGGCATTGCATTCATCTCATGAATCCATGGTCTACCTAGAAGAAGGTTGTACGAAAGATCATAAGGCATGACATGAATAGGAGTTTGTGAAGTAACCACCTGAACTGTAATAGGTAAAGTGATTACACTGAGTGGTTGCTTTGTTGTATTATCAAATCCTCGAATAGAGACAAAATCAAGTATGATTTGTGATCTTTCAACTTTTAATCAATCAAGGAGACTCAGACCACACACATTAAGGCCTAAACCATTATCTATGAGAGTGTGTTTGATACTTGTGTGATGAAATTGAGAAATTATCATAAAGGAATCATGTTGTTTTCACAACTCCAAAGAAGGGAGCTCATTTTGATGAAAAGTACTATCAAGATTAGTTTGATTCATTTTATGAATTAAAGCTGCCACATCATTCGGAGTTGTACAATGAGGAGATGCAATTTGTTTTAAGGTTGTTTGAGGAATATTGTTGTAATTTGGTGAGGTCTAAAGTAAATTACAAAGGGAAATTTTTGTAGGAGTATTCTTTAATTGTTCAATAATATCATACTCCTTTGATTGTGGGGTGTAATGAGGATCACTAGGTGGATTGGGTAAAGGTAAGGAAGGTGGGATTGGTTGCGGTGGTCATGGATTATTTCGAGTGTTATATGTATGAGAAACAGTATCATCACTAGATTTCTGTGATACATTAGTGTTAGGTGGGTATAAAGTGTGGCATGGTCGATTAGAGGGATGAAGCGGATGTGAGGGTGGGTAAAGGATAAGTTTAGGTTTATTGGAAGGTGGATAAAGGGTGTAGTGAGGTTGAAAATTGTTAACATCCCTTAACAAGTGAGATTCTTCATTGAAGGGCATGTTATCTTTGTTTTGGAGCATAATATCCTCCCTAGTAGGAGAGTTCCTAGGAGAGCAACAAACCAGATGTTCATGAAAATTAAGGTTTGGTTCCTCCAAAATAACTTCATCGCCACTAAGGGAGGTATTAATGGTGGAATTCCTTTGATTATTGATAGTGGGGAGATTAGGGGAAGATTGTATTTGATTTTTTGTTGTTTCTAAGGCCACATTCTCTCTTTCCATATTGTCTACCATACTAGGAGAGTTTGTAATATGTTCATCTAAGGATGAAATTTGTAAAGTAGCTTCATCACAATTATGAGGAGGATCAAGGATTGAATTGATTTGCTTGATAAAGTTTTGTGTAAGTGAAAGGAGACAACTAATATTCTCATGAATCTTATTGGTTATGTTTTCTAACAAAGTATCTTCATCACAACTAGGAGAGATACTAGGAGAAGAACAAATGTGATTATCATGATCATTTATGACTTCATTGGTTTGTTCCCTAATATCTTCCAAAATAGGAGAGCTAGGGGAAGGATCATAAAGAGGGTTGTCATAGGTATTAAATATTTGATAATTTAATATCAACATATGCTCCTCACAACTAATGTGAATGCCATGATTGCTAACAAAAATAGTCTCACAACTAGGGGAGATGTGGGGAGATGAATGGAAACTAGGTAAAGTGGTGACAATGCATTCATCTTGTGTTTCTATTCTATCTTCCCAAGGGGAATGAGGAGAAGGACAAACAAGACTATCATGATGCCTAATGAGTGTACCTTCTTTTCTCAAGATATCTTCATCACTAAAAGGAGAGATATCAAGGGAAGGACAATTATGATCATCATTGCTATCTATGTTTGTAGTCCTTTCTAACACATCATCCTCACAAAGAGGAAAGATAGGGGGGGTGTAAGTTTAATACAAACATCACCAGTTTCATTATCTTGTGCTAAGAGACTATCATAACTAGGGAATGCATTGAATGAATGATTAGCATGCCTATGAACCAACTTTTTCTTTGAAAATTTAGAGAAGATTGAAACTAAAATTTTGAAAGAACAATCTATGCTAAACTCAAAATGCAATGAGAAAGTCTGAAATGAAATGCAATTTTTAGATGACAATTGACTGATTATGACATGTAACAATGCGAGAATGCAAATTTGGTATTGAAACTATGCATGAAATGAGCTAATTAAGGCTAGATTTTATGAAATGCATGCTACAGAAATGCAACTAACTGATATAGGTATGAAATGACACCAGATAGAAGCCCAAAAATAATGTTCTGAATTTTGTAAATGTTGTTTCAGGGGTCAAAAGGGATTGATTCGCCTAGGGTGGCGAATGAGTCCCAGTATGGACTTTTTTCAAGATTTTCAGAACTTTGTGACTGATTTTTTTATATTTTCAGAATGCTATGATGGAGGTCTAAATGAAAAATATAGAATTTAAAAAAAAATTCAATGAGTACAAATCTAATAATGCAACCTATGATGCACTTTTACACATGCAAAAATGAAACCCTAGAATGCAAGCTAACTAATGCAAAATGTAGTGTAAGCTAGTCTAGGATGTATTAATGGATTCCAACATCAAAAAAGAAGGAATTGAAACACTAGGTTCACCAAAATGAAATGAAGGATTTTGACACCCAAAATCCTTCTTTGGCTCCTTTAGGGTATTTCACCTAAAGTAGAGAGGAATTGTGAGGCCAAAATGCAAGCTAGGATGTGTGTGATGTTGTACAAGCTAAATGGAATGATCTAAGTACAATTAAGCTATGGAATTGGTTGATTAACTATGCAAAACCTAAACAATAATACTTGTTTGAAAACACATTATGTATTGCAAAATCACCTACAAATGAATGGAAAAATGCAAGAAAAATGAATCAGATTGAAAGTGTGCACTTCGAATCTTGATGAGGACTGGAAATATCTTTTGAAATGTTTTTTATGCTGAAATTTAGGCCTGGTGGGACTCATTTTTCATTTTGGGCGAATCAGTCCCAGTTCTGGTAAACTGTGTTGGAACCCATTTTTGACAAAAGGGTACTTAAAAATGCAGAAAACTCAAAATTGACCTTGTGGTGGGACTCATTCACCACCCATGGTGAATGAGTCCACTTTTTAATTTCTATATTTTCAAAGGTGGATTTTGAAGCTTTTGATCCGCACATTGATGCCCTACAGGTGTCCGCTTCTGAAACTTTGATTTACGGGTCTAAAAATGGATTTTTGTCAGTATTTTGACTTGATGAATGAGAAGAAGACTTTATAAACTTTGAAACTTGACCTTCAATGATTTCCAAACCTCCAAGTGGCCTAGATCTCTAAACATACAAGACAAGAGAGAGAGAGAGATGTTGAATGTTAGGCATGGGGGTTTGCCTTGGTCAAACCCCTTTTAGGTAATTAAACCAAAATGATGAAAGAATATAATGAAACATGCAAAAATGGGATATATTACCTTGCCATGATGAATGATCTTGAAATTTTGCAACAATACATGAAGATTCAGACCTTGAATGCTTTAGAAAGCTAACTTGGTGACTTCTAATGAAAAAACCCTAGTTTGCTTGACTTGGATGAGAAGATAGAAGATGAATTAATGATGAGAGATGTAAAAATGAGTTGTTCACTATAAAATGAGGATAAAAACACTTATTTATAGACAATTTTACCTTAGTATCCCATTAATACATCATCACAGGTCGACATGAAGCAAAATTAATTCAAATTTCACTTTATTTCTCACTCAAAGGTCAAAATAGGGCTAAAAAGGACTCATTCACCACACATGGTGAATGGGTCCCACCTAGATGGGACTGATTCACCATGCATGGTGAATGGGTCCCACAGGGGCTATTTCAACAACTCAAAAGTTAAGGGATAAGGAAATAAGGTTTAAATTGCAACTTTATGAGGTATTTGATCAATTAAAGATTAAAGCCTTGGGATGCACAATATGGGTTAATTAAGGCCTATTAGTGATGATTTAAATGTTAAATAGGGCTTGGGAAATGTAAATCAATGTGAAAGTGTGATTAAATACACTTTACAACAGTAAGATTAGGTCCACATAGCCTAGAAAGGCACAAAAACCAACATGAATGTGCAAGACAAATTACAACACTAATTTATTATTAAGTTTACATTAAGAACCTTCTAGATTGATGTAATAATGTTATTAAATACATTTTAGAATGTTGAATTAGGGAGAAGTGGGTTAATTAAGTCTAGAAAAGCGTGAAAGTCCTTTACAAGACTTTACAACACTTTTACAAGACGTCGTTAGAATCATGTTATATGATTTGCAAGGGTCCAATACCTAGTTTGGATGCATAAATTCCTCACAACACCTAAATCAAGGCCTTATTAAGTCCAATTAATCATGAATTAATCCCATGTCAAGAAAAGGATCATTTTTTCTACGGCACACCAATACATAAGAGAACTACACAAGATCTATGTCAAAGCTCCAATCTTTAACATAAACATGACATCCATGATCTAACCATCTCCTCCTAGGATATCACATGCACCATAACACACTAAAACATCCTAGTCTCAAGAGAACCATGCCGAGCTCTAAATGCAACAAGAGTAAACCATGACATAATAGCAACCACTCTAAACCAAGAAAACACCATACCCCCAATCACATGAGGATAACCTTACCAATGATGCATCCATGTCACTGCCAACAACTCTCACTAAACCATGGTACCGAGTTACACATGGCATCATGACTACCATCCTCTTCCTAAATATCACTATATCCTACCAAAGCTCCCACTAAACTGTGATACCGAGCTATACATGGCAACAAGATAAAGATCAAACCATCACTGTCAAAAGCATATGGAATTTTAGACATTTCCTCATGATCAAAATTATCATAACATGTACCATTCCACAACTCTAAACCGCTAATCAAGAGTATACCATGACATAATAACAAAACCATCCTACAACCAAGAATCCACTTCATTGCCAATTGCTCCCACTGAACCGTGATATTGAGCAATCTCATGGCATCATGATACACATAATCAAAACCACATTTTTTTCATAAGCTCACACCAAACTTGTGAATCCAAGCTCTCAATGACACATGATAAACATCCTCTAAAGCAAGAATATATACCTCTTATAACAAACTGATTTTCCAAAATCAGCAATAACAAAAATAGTAAAAGCTCCCACTACAGCCAAAAAACCTCCAATCTTTTAAGAGAAAGGCACCCCAATACTCTACCCAACCTCAGCTCTGATACCAAATGTTAAAAATTGATGCGTTTATGTAGCTTAATACTTTGTAAAACTATTATACTTGCTGATCTAAATATGTATTCTTTGTTACAGATTCTTTGTGGGTGATTATCTGATTAATTCATTTTATCATTTGTAGAATGAAGATAGAAGGTTGTAGAAGAAATAGACATAATATTAGAAGATACACAACATATACCATGGAGAAACCCTTTGAGGAAAAAACTCTACCAAGAATCAATGTACTATTTAATCTCTAAAGTAGATTACAATAATTCCAATCCTTGCTTGAGAATGCTTCTTTTTCCTTCACCAAATCTTCTTCACAACCTACAATAAAACTGATACAAACTCTCTTCAACTTGCTTGAGATATATAGGCAATCAAAAATTTTGTAAACTCCAAAAGAGTTACAATTACAAAGCTCAATCCCTATCACCTAAAAGGTACACCTATATCTTCCAAGTAAAGTTATGTCTTGAAGAAAAATGTCAAATTTTCATCTTCATCCATTTGTGCATCCCAAACTGAAGTACAAACTCAACCTTTATTCTATAAATATCTTCAAGGATTTATCCTCAAAGTAGGCACCCAAGAGTGGTCCCACTTAACTTATCCTTCTGAAATATCTTAGCATGCAAAGGTGTTAATTCCAAGAAGCCAACTTGGGCGCCCAAGTTGTGTCCAAGTCATTTCTTGTTAACTGAAACATTTCTATCCACCATTCATGCAAGAATGGTCATCCCCTATTAACTGAAGGTAGTCCCTATTATTTGTCATGCAACTCAAGTCATTATTCATGCATTCCAAGTTAACTGAAGTCAACTAGCATTCAACTAAAACTAAATGAAGATAATTGAACTGAACCGAACTAAACTAAACCAAACTGAACTAAACTAAACTAAACTGAATTGAACTGAACTTCATGGATGTAAACATAAATCCCTAACTCCTAGGATCTTTACATGCATTCAGAAGTGTTATCTCTTACTCCAAATAGTTAACTGAACTCAAGGTGAGTGTCACCTACCATGTGGGAGCTACATATGCCCCTATTATTTAGGAACTCATATTGGACACCCTCACATGCTCCTAACATTTATAATTAATTACAAATTTTAATTAAAATGATTATTTCATCAAATATTAATCTCTCTCTAATCCTAGTGTTTGAGAACACTTTCCAAGGACTTAGGAGATACATGAAATAAATAATGTTTAGGATTTCAATTAAATGACATCATATTTCCAACAGGTAGGAGTATCTATTCAAAATGTAGAAGCTTAGAACTTAGTATTGGGTGAAAAACTAGCTTGGAACTTATTCATGAAACCTCAAGCTAAATGGAGTTAAATTATGTAGGTTAAATATTTAGATAACTATAATTCAAAGAGAATATTTAGTATTGCTAATCCCCCTTAGGGATCAAACTTATAGAGTTTCATGACTTAAAGTACAAAGGTCATATTATCTCACCTAGCTTTGGTCGTTCATAATGGAGAGAAAGTTCTTTATTGGAAGGAATCTTAGAACAATTACCTTCCTTTGAGCACTTTTGAAGCCCTATCATAAGATAAATATATTCTACCAAAAATTTGGTGAAACAAAGTTAAAGATTATCTAACTATCCATAAAAATTCCATTCTTCATAAGGATCAATGGAAAAGTCTATGGGAATGTCCCAACCCCTTGCCTCAAATAATATTGTAAGAATCTATCTACAATAGAGGTAAGTATTTTACTCCTCAAACCAGTATCAAATTTTATGGATAGTGTCAAAATATAATATATATCGACCAAACAAGGGTATTTATCTTTAACATCATAGTCCTCCAAAGCTTATGGGCCCCATAATATCTTTTCGGATAAAGCAATTCTCTCCAAGGATAGAGAATTTTACTGGCTTACTTTAAAAAACAAGATGCTTTATGTTCTTCCTCATTTCCTGTCATCATCAATGGGGAGCCTTCTAAGCTATTTGGGACTTCCAGGGATCTTAGGCAAGGGGTTCCTTTATCTCCCTATTTTTTCATCATTATGGATGAAGGCCTAGGAAGATTCATCAAGTCTTAGGTGTCCCAAGGTTTGATTCAAGGTTGGAGTTGGGGCAATGGTTTGCCTACTCAATCCCACTTGCAGTTTTTGGATTATACAACTTTAATGGGGGTTGCTCAAATCCAGGAGGCAAATAATTTTAGATAGAATTTGGATACTTAGCCATTTCGGGATAGAAAGTCAATGAGCACAAGTCTTCTATGTATTTCTTTAATACCCCTGAGCCTATTCAGAGATGGAGTGTGAATATTTTGAGATTCCAAATTGGATCACTTCCTTTGGTTTATCTTGGAAATCCTTTGACTATTGGTAGACAGCTTAGGGGCTACTAGCAGAAGCTATTGGATAAGTTGTGAAGGAGGATTAATCATTGGACTCATCGATGGCTTTCCACTATAGGTAGGGTTACTCTTCTCCAGTTTGTGATCTAGGCCCTTCCTATTTATAGGGGTTTTGTGCAAGTGTCTCCATACTTCATTAAGGAATTTTATTCTCTATCACGTCAATTCCTTTGGAGTGGTACTTTGTTTTCCTCTAAATGTAGTTTAGTAAAGTGGGAATCTATTTGTAGGCTGAAGAAAGAAGGAGGGATTGGTCTTAGGTTAGCAACAATGAACTACCAAGTGTTGGCTACTAAATTATACTAGTGATGGTGTATCTATCAATATCAACTTTGGGCTAGAATTCTTACATATAAGTATCTCAAAGAAGTGGATAGTGGGGATTTCCCTTGGTACTCTCTTGAGGGGAAAGGATCCTTTATTTGACACACTTTGAAGACTAGGGCTAAGCTTATTAAGTAGGGGCTTTTTTGGATTTGTAATAAGGGCTTAAAAGCCTTTTTTTGGTTGGATGCTTGGTATGGTCACCCTCTAATCCTTTCAAGCTATCCGCATCTCCAAACCCTCAGTGACTGTTTTACTGCCACTAGCTAGAGAAAAGTGGTTGATTTTAAGAATGTTATGAATTTAAGGGATGCTTATGTTTGGAGATGGAAGGTGAAATGAAGCTAGAAAATAGTTGGCTCAGATTCTTTCTAGTAGAGATTTTAATTCTCTTGATTAGCATGATACTTTGGTCTGGGGATGGCATTCTACTGGTAAGTATTCTATGGCAGGGCATTATTCGGAGATGGACAGGCAGCTCTTGGGTAGTGATGGTGTTCCATGGTGGAAGTAGGTGTGGGACAAATTTTCTTGGCCAAAATGTAATATCTTCTTGTGGTTGTTAGTGCAAATTAAGTTCCTTACTTGGGACAATATTTGTAAGTGGGGTTTCAAGGGCCCTTTTATTTGTATGTTGTTCTGCAATAGTGGGGAATGTGTCTCTCATCTTTTCTTTCAATGTCCATTTTCAAAGGAGATTTGGCATCTCTGGTGGGGCCTTTGGAATTAGGCGTGTTGGCATGTTACTTCATTGGTGGATTTTTGGGCTAGGTTGGATAAGTTGCCTGTTAATACTCCTTTTCTTTAGGTGGCTTGCACTATTGGGCCTTCTTTCATTTTATGGAATTTTTGGTTCGAGACAAATCGTTCAAATTTTTAGGATGCAAAGTTAACTGTCCAAAATATGTGGAGGAAAATTATGAGTTCGATCCAGGAGACAGTTTTAGCAAGGTGTGATCTTTCAATTTTTGTGGAACCTTCAGATGCCTCTATCTATAGCCAGTTTGATTTTCAAGGTCAAGGAAATACCTCTTTTTTATCTAGAAGACGTAGAGGTAAACAGTCTAGTAGGAAAATTAATAGGGTTGGGTGATGGCTTCCCCCACCTCAAGGGGTTTTGAAGATCAACACTGATGGTTCCTCTAGAGGGAATCTTGGTCATGTTGTTGTGGGGGGTATTGGTCAAGATAATTCAAGTAATGTGTAGTTTCTCTTTTCCATTTATAAAGGATGGCATACAAATAATTACATGGAAGCTCTTGTCATCCTACACACTATGGAGAGAGGGTGTGCTTTGGGGTGGAGGAGGATAGTTTGTGAATCTAATTCTCAAGTGGTGGTTAATTTGTTGAATTCACAACAAATGGATGATGCCAACTGGAGTCTAGCTTTGGTTATTAGACAAATTCTTAGGTTGGGTAAGTCTTTTAAATATGTGGTCTACTCTCATATTCCTAGAGAGTGGAATGTAATGGCAGATTGTTTGGCCAAATGGGCTTCTGATCAGGTGTAGGATTGGAATATTTGGAATTTAAAAAATAAATTATATTGGAAAAGTCCCTTGGATACAAATATTATGGATCTATTTAGAAGTTGACCCTATTTGTATGTGCAATCCACTTTCTCTCTCATTTAGCATGTGGTTCCCTCTATCATGATTTGGAGTATTTGGTTAAAAAGGAATATACAATTTTTAGATAGAAGAATGACATCCTTGAAGAACCAACCTTTAAAATAGAAAAAATATGTTTTTGAGCTTGTAATGTCTCAAGCTTTTAAGGGGAATAATTTTCCTTCACCTCTAGAGACTCAATTTTAGAACAAAGGTTGTATTTACAATCTCCCATAATTCATCCCAAGACAACTAATAAATTAATTAATAGAGCACAAATCTGTCGTTTACCTCCTAATAGGAATTTAGTGAAGCTAAACTTTAATGGATCCTTAAGAGATAATTTAATAAAATTAGGAGTAAGTTGCATTATCAAAGATAATATAGGTACAATTTTATTATTAATGGTAGTTAAACTTTCATATAGAACCAATAATGCAACCAAGGATGAAGGTTCGCTATGTGGCTAAAACATGGAAATAAAAATAACTTCAAAAGAATTGTAATAGAAGGAGAGTTTCTTAATACTATCAATTCTATAAATAAGATAACTACATGTGATTGGTGTGTCAAAAATATTTTGCTTCATGTTTGGGAACTATTTGATGAAATTAAATACTTTGAATGGTCACATTTCTTTAGAGAAGGAAATAATTTTGTTGATTCTCTTGCCAATGTGGCACGTAATAAAACTATTTTGGTGGAAAAAATTGGCAATAATAACAACCATAGATTCCCCAACATCTTGTATATTATGCTACATGATCAACATCTAAGTACACCTCCTCATTCATGAGGGTATCTTTCAATCTTAACCTTTTGTTCGTTGGGTGAGATTAGGTTAAAATAATCTCTAGAGATCAATTACCATAGGTATTCCATTGAAGTGTGAAAATTTTCTATCTACTCTTGTGATATCTAGGAATATCTATCTAGATTTATTGTTTATCATAAGCTAGATGTACATAATTTCCCAAGTGATGCATTAAGGACAAAGAAATAAATTTCAAGTATGTAGAGATATTTAATAAATTTTGATATTCATTTTATTTCTTCCTCATGAATATGTGAAGCCATGAAACAATAGATCAACAATTGAATATTCCAATCATCAAATCGGAATTCCTATGCAAGGAGGTTTCAATTTAGATGATTTATTAAAGGTCTTCAAAATTGAAAATGGATATTGAGGAATCAAGATCTTATTCAAGAATTCCCATGAATTCTCTATCTTTCCTAGGTAATGTCTATATTTCTCTCAAATGCAATGGACCTAATTCAAGATGCAGTTATCATCAAGAGATTAGATTTTGGTTTAATTCAAGATCACATGATCTCTAAAGTATTTCACAAATCTACCTTGGGAAATTATGACCTATTTAATGGGTATGCATTGGTTGGAAGGATTTAAAACATAATGATATCCAAAGATCCCTAATGGTATAAACATATTTTGAACAATTATTTTACGATCACAGTTAGCAATTCCCTATTCTCTCACCTCTTTTAGATTGGTCACCACAAGGTTGAGGAGATTGATGAAGTGCTCTGGAAATTTATATTTCTCCTTGTAGACACGTAAAATTGACATCACACATAATTAACTAATTCATATTCGTGCATCAATTAAATAAATCAAGGTCATTTGATTGATCTCCTAAGGCTATCTTCTAATTAAATAAATCACTCTATTTAATTATCTCCTAAAATATCTTCATTTAATTAAATCAAATGTATTTAATTAAATCGATAGTGTATCAATTTCCTCCCTTTTGATTTAAATAAATCCAAGCATCTAAGTCAAAAGTAAAAATCACCTAACATCATCTTAATTAATCAAATCCCGATTAATGCTAACTCTAATCCATGTCCCATCCTCTAGCTTTTCCCACTTGCACAATAAATCAATTTATTTGATTTATTATTTCTCCTAATTACTTTCAACATGGCATCTTTGAGGGAATATTCTCCCAATTTGAATTTTCCCTCCCACATGACTTGTCCATCCAACAAAGCATTTAATAGCTCTTACATGTATCTTACATGTCTCTTACACAAGTCAAATTTGGCATTTAACTCATCCTTCATCCCCCCTAAACATGTCACTTCATCAAATTCAAATTTCAAAGTTGCACATGGATCAAAATGTGCTCAACCTTCATCCTATCACATGTTGACAAGTGGCATCTTGTCATTGGTGGATATTTAGTTCCACATTCACCCATTTTACATGTCTCTCCATCATTCTCTCTTATAAATAGAGAGCTCATCCTTTGCATTTGATCATCCACAATTTGAGTATTTTCACTATAGTCAAGAATCACACATCTCCATCATCAAGAGCTTATCAAGGGTTGGGAAAGGGCTTCTTTCCACATCAAAGAAGCACCAATCCACTATGGGGTAGATATGCATCATGCTTTTTATGCTCTTAATTAGTTTATTTGATATTTTGTTGTTTTGATTGCATTGTGAAGCATGATTCAGTATTTCATAGGAGTGCTTAGTTTGGTTTACTTCATTTGCTAATAACTCTAATGTTTGTTGATATTTGAGGTAAATGCAGAAAAAGTGCTCACACTCCTCTCTCATCATATTGAATCATCTCGCCCTCAATATTTGTTTAAAATAGGGGTAGAGAACCAACTCCTAGTTGGTATTAATGTTAATTAACTAGATCAAGAGTTTTAAGATATGTCCTTTTAGGACATGTTCTTTTTTTTGCTAGATTGTAATAAATTATCTTGCTCGGGGTTTATGTTGCATTCTCTTTTATAATACCATATTTTTGTTCTTTTGATGGCCTCTTTGCTACCCCATGTTCTACTTGGCTATCTATAGAGCCTCTCTTTTGTGTATCCTTTATTATAATATTAATTTTTTATAGGTGCTTGCACCTTTTTTTCAATATATAAACATATTTTGTACAATTATTTTATGATCATAGTTAGCAAATCCCTATTGTCTCACCTCTTTTATATTGGTCACCACAAGGTTGAGAAGATTGATGAAGTGCTCTGAGAATCTATATTTCTCCTCTCTCATCATATTGAATCATCTCCCCCTCAATATTTGTTTAAAATAGGGGTAGAGTTCACCAACTCCTAGTTGGTATTAATGTTAATTAACTAGATCAAGAATTTTAAGATGTGTCCTTTTCGGACATGTTCCTTTTTTTGCTAGATTGTAATGAATTATCTTGCTTGGTATTTATGTTGCATTCTCTTTTATAATGTCATATTTTTGTTCTTTTGATGGCCTCTTTTCTACCTCATGTTCTACTTGGCTATCTATAGAGCCTCTCTTTTGTATCTCCTTTATTATAATTTTAATTCTTTATAGGTGCTTGCACCTTTTTTTGATATATAAACATATTTTGCACAATTATTTAAAGATCATAGTTAGCAATTCCCTATTCTCTCACCTCTTTTAGATTGGTCACCACAAGGTTGAGAATATTGATGAAGTGCTTTGGGAATTTCTATTTCTCCTATCTCATCATATTGAATCATCTCCCCCTCAATATTTGTTTAAAATAGGGGTAGAGAACCAACTCCTAGTTGGTATTAATGTTAATTAACTAGCTCAATAGTTTTAAGATGTGTCCTTTTAGGACATGTTCTTTTTTTTGCTAGATTGTAATGAATTATCTTGCTCAGGGTTTATGTTGCATTGTCTTTAATAATGCCATATTTTTGTTCTTTTTATGGCCTCTTTGCTACCTCATGTTCTACTTGGCTATCTATAGAGCCTTTCTTTTGTATCTCCTTTAACTACTACCATCCTATGCATGTGGGAAAATTACTTTATTCTAGCAACTAGTGGGATGACTAAAATTTTTTATATATCCCTTTATTAAAGTTTCCTAAGGTAAACTTAGAAAACATATGTTCCTTTCATGTAGGAAAATTTATCCTAGATCCAACTAGATTAACTCCTTTTCACTTAACATCATATTTGGACACAAGACTAGCTAGGGTTGATGATTAGCTTGTCGCCATAATGGAGATCCAATATCCTAGGCTCTTGTATCTATTTTGTGTTGTGAGGATGATGAATTTGATGTGTCCTAACAAGCCTATTTGACATGTAACCCTATATTTGAAAATGTAATTTATCACATAGACAAAAATGAAAAGTAACATAACGAAGGGAAATATAAAATAATATAAAAAGAGGAGTCTGTGATAGAAATTTGAGCCTGAATTGCAAGTAAAAGGGAATTTGGTTCTCTATGTTGGGATGATCCTTTTTGGAATATACAAATTTTGAAATGTAGTTTACAACCTACTTTATGTTTTTTGTGACTGTCTTCTATCAAAACTTCTAGGTTTGACCTACACACATGGAAAGAGAGGGAAAGGCTGTTTTGTATAGGGGCTAGCTAAGTCAAACCCCATTTTGGTATTTCTACCTCCATGTACAATGATTGGTGATGATCAAAAGGGCATACCATAGGTTGGGTAGAGGCCAAAACAACAATAATAGTTGACTGAAATAATAAATGACTCTATAGACTCAAATGGTGATATTTTATACTCCTTAATTAAAGTGGATGCATAATATAAGGAACCCCAATCATCATCTAAGAGCTTATTCATATTATCATTATCATTGCAAAATGATAGCTTAACTTTTGAAGATGGAATAAAAGTACCAAGAGAGTTGGAAGTGTTATGTTAAACTTCAACTTGTAAATTCTAAACTTTTGCATATGCTTTAACCATATGTATCTTGTCACTATATTCATACTTCATCTTATAGTGAAGATTAGATGAAAATAATTTCATGGCATGAATCCATGGTCTTCCTAGGATATGATTATATGAAAGAGGTTCCAACATGACATAGATAAGGGTAGGAAAATTCATGGGTACTACCTTAATGGGTAATATTATAATTGTCCCCAATGGCTACCTACCAACATTATTGTTGTCACCTAGAAATGCACCCTATGCAAAGTTTACAAAACTGAGCTTTCTAGAGCAACATGGGATCATCTCAAGGCTGTGGGTCACCTATAACTAAAATGAACATTCAGAGAAGGCTAGCTTCCTTTGGGTATCACCTAAACTATTGTTTCTTTGAGGGGAAAGAGGGAAGAGATGTATAAATTAAAGAACTACACTAGGATGATACACCGAATTGATAAGAAATCACAAAATGAACACATGAAGAACATACACATGAAAGCCTAATTGCTATTCTTAGAAAGACCTCTTTCAGATTTCATGCTTTAGTCCTAGCAGGTTTTATCTACATACACATCTCAGGAAGGAAAGATTAATTTCACAACTCTAAGATATGAATACAGAATTATAAAACACAGTTAAAGACTTGCATATCCAAAAGAAAGATGAAGAAATAAGAATCAATACAAACATGAACACAAGCTTCCAAGGTAAACTCTGTGTTGTATTCAGGATTCCAATTGAGTTACAGAAAACATACATTAACTAAGAAAGGATTGATTGAAAATCACTAACTCTTCAGAGTGTGCAATCAGAACTGTTTACAAAAAGGAAAAAAATGCCTTATATACAGACTCATATCGGCCCCTTAGGGCTTACAAAATAATATCGGGCCCAGAAAAAGATCTTCCCCCTGATATTTGATTAAATTTAATGTTGTATCCCTACGTGTCCCTGCTGTTGGTGTCGGTGAAGAAACATTCTCGAAGAAGTCCTTTGATCTTTCTACAACCACCACATTCATTTGATCCATCGTGTCGGTTGAGCTACTTCGGCTACACCATGAATGCTTTGAGCCTGCAACAGATACACGTCGCCCCTTCATCTTGTTGATGCCCTTTAGACTGCCATAGTTGACCTTTAGATCTCTCTGATTGGCTAAGTGAACTCCACGCAGATTGTTTGGGCGGTCAAAAATCTCCTATTGAACCGCATATCGGTGAGACACTAATCGTGTCTCCCCGATGCGGTTAAATCTTCTCGCAAGCATCGGCAAGACATTGACTAGTCACTGAGAGCTCCCAGCGAGCCCAAAGAATTATACCGATTCCTCTTTTCCTTCATATCGACATCACTTTTGTCGCCAGGACACACTCCATTCTCCAAGACTTTATATCGAAGTCTCCCTGCTCCGCCGAAAGTTCGCTTTGAGTTCAGAAAAAGCTTGCTCGGTCGGCAAGACATCCTGCTGACCCCACCCTAATTCTATGCGAGTTCCTCTTTTCCTTCACTGAGACTCCTACCGATTGGGAAGATGTCACATCGGAGGCACTTTGTTTTGGCGAGGGTCTTTCCTTTCTTCATGACCTTCCTTTTTTCTACCCGAAGAGCCATCATTGTGTTTTCGGCAAGAGTCTCGCCGAACTGCTTTTGTCTTGGTAAGGGCTCATCCTTCCTTTTGGTGAGACTTTTGTCCTCACTAAGACCTTCGGGTGACTTCATTTACCTTTTCCGAAGTGTCCATCTGTTGCCTAGAATCATATTGAAGATATCACATCATCAGCAAGACATTGACTGGTCGCTAAGACTTCTTGTCGAGCTCCACTGCTTTTTCTGAGCTCTTCATTTCGGGGAGACATAACTGCCTCGGCAAGACCCAAGCCTGGCTTTAAAACCTTTGGCGGACTCTCATTCAGCAGGACATTTGATGTCAGTGGGACATCCCAGCGAAGTCCCCTAGTTATACTAAGGTTCTTTTGTGTTGGCGGGACTCCTACTGAAGACAACTACATCGAGGCCCATTCTTTCCTTTCGGCAAGACTTTTGTCCTCACCAAGACCTCCCGACGAAGCCCCTCACTTTAGCTGAAAGCATCTCTCACTCTGAGACTCTTCACACATTGGTGAGACTTTTGTCCTTCAGTGGGACTTCTCACTGAGCATTGTAGGTCTCCTCGAAGTCCGTAGTCACCGAGAGTCTCGGTGAATGATGATTAAATAGCCTATTGGCCAAGGAAATCCACGCTGTAAGAGGTCATACTGAACCCTCTTGTTATAGCGATAGGCTCTGCAGGCTTGTTCGGCATGACATAAACTAGGTCTCAACGACTTGCTCAGAATGGAATAAATCAAATAGTCAGTCGGCCAGACAAAAGGAGAGTCTTGCCAACTTTCTCCTTGGATGATTTTCATGTCGGATCTTCCTAGGGTAGCTTCTCCAACTGAGTTTCCCATGACCTAGCAACATATGTAGAGTCTTTTCCCTTGTATGAATGTCCCATTGGCCTCTGAAGATCTAATCATTTGACTATCTTGCCTGATTTAACTGTAGATGAAATGGAGGCAACAATTCTGGCAACCTCTGCAAGATGTTTTCCTGCTAAACATGAGAACTAGTGACTAGGCTTATCCATTGGGCATGAAGTGATTAGAAAACTCAGAGAACAAATAAAACGTCAGTCCACGCTAAAACAACATTCAGGGGATGGAACAAAACAGAAAACAAACAAAGAATAGTGCGAAGCACTTATTGAAACATAAAACCTAACTAGATATGTACAAGAAAGGCACTTATCAGGCTTGAAAGTAGGGTTTAAGGTGTATCCCATTGACTGGGATAGGAAGCAAATCCCCTTCTGTCATAGCTAGTTGATAAGAATTGTGCTCTTTACAGCCTGTGATAATAAACGGACTAGTCCACATGTTATCGAACTTGGTGTAGTGGCCTGGCTTACTTTTTAGAACATCCCACTTGAGCACAAGGTCTCCCACCTTAAAGGATTTTGATGTAGCCCTTTTGTCAAATGTCTTCTTTGTCTGGAGCTAATGATCCTCTAAAACCTTCATCACTCTGTCCCTTGATTCTTTGAGCTCCATGAGCTCTGCATACCTTACAGACATTGGGTCTTGTCCCTCAAGCATCTCCAACTGGTGAATAATATCTAGAGCTGGAAGCTCCACTGATAGGGGTAATCTTGCCTCTTTGCCATAGATCAACATATATTTCGAGTTACCAACATACCTCTTAGGGGTCACTCTGTCTGCCCAAAGTGCATTCTCCAAACTGACGTGTCAGGTCCTTTGATTATCCTCTATGGTTCTTTTAATAATTCTGATGAGGTTCTTATTCATGCTCTCAACTAGGCCATTACCCTGAGGGTAATAATTTGAAGATGTGCTCAAATGAATGCCATACTTAATGGCCCAGTCAGTTACCTTTAGACCCATGAATGCAAGGACATTATTAGATATGATGGAGTCAGACACTACAAACCTAGTGACCATATCCTCATAGAAGCTCAAAACTAAAGACTCCTTTGCTTCTTCCAAAGCGATCACTTCTGTCCACCTTGTGAAATAGTCTGTAGCTATCAGCACCCACTTATGACCAGCACTAGAAGGTGGAATTATTGGTCCAATAAAATCAATGCCCCATCTCATGAAGGGCTGCTCTACTTGAATTGGATGGAGGGGCATTGGAGGCAACTCCTCTTTTCCTAAAAACATGGCACATTTGATGCACTTTCTTGACCAGGCATACGCATCCTTGAACAAGCTGGGCCAGTAGTAACCAGCTCTCATGATTTTCCAGGCAGTAGTTCTGGAAGCAAAGTGGCCTCTTGCAGCCCCATCATGAAACTCATGAAGCACTTTTTCAATTTGATCACTGTGAATGCATCTTAACAAGACACCATTCAGATCCCTTTTGAAGAGAACATTATTTACCATCACATATGGTATGGACTGCAGTCTGAAGTATCTTCTTTTAGCCCTGTTCAAACCATATGGACACTCAACAGTTTGTAAGAAATGGGTCATATCTAGAACCAAATTAGTTATCCCCATGGGCACATCATCTTGAGCATTCTGAGGCTCATTTGTATTGGCAAGCACAACATCCTTTTCTAGTTCACTTCCACTGCTCAATCCTGAAGCAAGCTGTTCACAAAGACCTTTACTCTAACTAGTTTGGTGATGCTAAATCTACATCGTACTCCATGACCTTAGTGATCCACCCTGCTCTTTTTTCATTCAGATCCTTATTCAACAAAAATTCCTTCACACTTGAGTGTGTAACCAGAATATGAACCTTATTGTTTGAAAGCAAAGGTTTAAATTTCTTCAAACTTCTAATCACAGAGAACATGCTTTTCAACAAATGTATACCTTTCTTCGTAGTCAGCAAGTATTTGGCTAAAGAAGGCTATGGGTTGCTCCAAATTGTCGCTATTCTTCTGAATCGACATAGCAGAGGTTGCACCACCACTACCAAAAGCATATAAAAAGAAGTCTTTAGAGAAGTAATGGTTTACCAATGTTGAAGCAGATGCTAACGCCTCCTTGATTTCTCCAAAACTGTGCTTTGCCTCCTTTGTCCAACTGAAGACTGCATTCTTCTTTAACATGGTTGTTAGAGGTTGTAGCAGGTTCGCCACGTCTGGAATGAGCCTTCTCATAAATTTGATCTATCCCAGAAAGCTTTGTAGGCCTTTCTTGTGATTAGGCAGTGGCAACTCGAGTATGGCTCTGACTCTTTCAGGGTCAATAGTGATTCCCCGCTTTGACACTATGTGTCCTAATAGTTTCCCTTCGTGGATATCAAAGATACTCTTGTTTGGATTGAGGGAGATACCAAACTCTACATTTTTCAAACACTTGCCTAAGATGTAACAGATGTTCATCAGCATTCTTAGAATAAACTGTGATGTCATCTAGGTAAATCAGTATAATCTTGTTGATCAAACTTTGAAATGCCATGTCCATGGCTCTCTGAAACATGGCACCAACATTGGACAAACCAAAAGGCATCCTTTTGTATGCCATGGTGCCCCATTTAGTTGTAAAAGTAGTCTTAAACTGATCTTCCTCTTTAACCAACACCTGATTATATCCTGAAAAACCATCTAGTAAGGAAAACCTTTCAGAACCAACAACCTCTTGTAAGATTTGTTTCATGGAGGGCAGTGGGTAGTGGTCTTTTAGAGAGGATCGATTAAGATCCCTGAAGTCTACATATAGCCTTATCTTACCACTTTTCTTTCTAACCGGTACAAGATTAGAAACCCATGAAGTGTGCTTGATAGGGAAGACAATACCCCCCTCAACTAGCTTAGTCAGCTCCTTAATCATTAGGGGCTCAAGTTTAGGAATCAAGGGCCTTTGTTTCTGCCTTACTGGCTTGGCATTAGGTTCTAATTCAATTGTATGCTGAGCAATATGGGGATCAAATCCTTTCAAATCTGAATACTCCCAAGCAAAGACATCATGAAACTCTTGGCACAAAGCAACAAAAGCTTGTCTATCTTTAGATGAACAAAGTTTTCCTATCTTAAGGAGCTTACCCTTGAAGATCTCCAGCTCTTCATAGTGTTCTTCTTTGATTTGAAAGCCAGCTCTACCCCTTTTTAGCTGATCATCAGTACTGAAAATTGACTCTAAGGTAACCAAGCCTTTGGGCAATTTGTTTATCTTCAGCTGTATGACCTGATCACCATATTGCTGCTTGAGTTTTGCTTGGTTCACCATGGAGAACTGATCTTCCCCAAGCAAGAAGGAAAGGATCTATTCATCACTGTCAAAGACTTGCCAATGAATGTTGTTGTCAGGAATTGAGGGTCTGACTACAACCTTCACATACTACTACACCTTCTCTTTTCTGATGTCATTTGGAATATCAAACTGTGCTCCAATGGTTGTGAGCCTGTCAGCATGCTTATTCTGATTTCTTGGGATAGACACTAGGTTAAAGGCATCAAAATCTTCGAGCATGTTCCACACTCTATTTCTATAAGACTTTAATGTGTCATTTTTAGCAACATTCAGGCCCCTTACTTGATTAACAATTAATTCGCTGTCCCCATGGACTCTCAAGTTGGTTATTCATCTCTTTCTTGCCCACTCTAGACCTTGAACAAGGCCTTCATACTCAGCAGTGTTATTGGAGCATGCAAAAGCAAAACGGAAAGCAGCATAGTACTTATCACCTTGAGGAGACACAAGCATTGCACCCCCTCTAGTGCCATTCTTACTTCTGGAACCATCGAAGAACATCTCCCAAAGTCCATTTAGTGGTTGCAACGACTAACTTGCATCTTTCTCTAAGTTTGGAATCTCCGTGTCGGGCTCAAGAATGATATAGTTGCCCATACCAGCATCTTGGATGAGGTCTACAGGGCTGTCTGATACATTTTCAACCACCCATTCATGCAGCAGCACATCGGGAACAACTTCTAATTGGAGTTCTTGAGTAGCAGCTAGTTCATTATCAGTAAAAGCGACACAATTTGCATTTGCAGTGGAGGGAGCAACATTGATGGGTCTTGGGCTATATGGCTCAATGTGATCCTTGGCCAACCACTCAGATTTAATGGTGACCTTGGTCCCATATCTTATTCTAAATAGCATATGTGACTAATCAGCTGACACATAACCACCTATCTTGGCTGTAAAGTCTCTAGATAAGCACAAAGAAAAGAAAGGTGGAAGGTCTATGACACATATGTCTTGAGGAACTGAAAAATTTGGATAAGCATGCAAAGTGAGATTTAGATCCTTGATAATACCCAAAGTATTAACCGAAGTGCCATCCAATTGGATCACTCCCTTCTCCAAAGGCTAGTATTTTAGTCCAAGTTTGTCAGCAATTTGTTTTGGTATGACGGAGTTGCTAGCTCCACTATCCACCATACAGTTATGGACTAATTTATCACCGATAATTACTAACACATAGAAAGGAGATGGTTAACTCCTTTTTCATTCTCTATGCAAGGCTGCTGATCATTTCCCTGAGAATCATTTGTTAACACGGCTCTAACCTGACCTATTGGGGGCTCGGATTCATCAAACATTTTCAAACTTGATAGGGCTGATCGTAACATATCCTTTTGACTGGGGATGACTAAAGAATCCCACATAGACATTGTAACATTCATTTTCTTCATACTATCAAGGATATTAAATGGAATAGTTGGGTTTACTTTAGATTGTACCTTTATGCCGGCATGATCAGCCTGCAAGTGTGGCTGCTCCTTGTCTGGGAGCTGCTGATTTCTTTGTGAACCATGAATTGCTTGAGAAGTAGATGGTTCCATAGCTGCTGCCCTTTCTTTATCAGCTACTTGGTCAAGCTCAAATGCTCTCTTCTTTTCCCTAGTGTTAGCTGCAACTAGAGAGCTATCCTCATTCAACCCACATAATTCTTGACCTTGCCAATTAGGCAAGGTTGTATCATTGTTGAATTGGTCCTGATGTTGTGAAGATGCATCATTAGGTGTATGCGGTTGTGAACTTGAAGCATTTTGTACCATCAGTGCTTGATTGATGAGTCCATTTGAACAAGTGGCTTGATTATGAGGCTGGTTACATGGGTAGCACCACTCATAATCAGCTGCTAAGTTGTTTTGAGTGTGAACTAGGTCCCTGACTGCACTAACAGGTGCTGAAGCATAGGCTTGAAAAGGCCTTGTGTTCACACTCTGTCTTGGGCCCTGATAATTGCCTTGATACTGCTGTCTATTCCCTTGGAATTGTTGCTGTTGACCTTGAAAAGGCCGACTTGAGGCCTAATTTTGCTGTTTATAAGGCCTGGAATAGGTCTGTTGCTTTTCCAAGTTCACCAACTTGTTACCAAAAGTCTGTAAAAGACTTTTGATCTCTTGTAATTCATTTGATGAGTGTGAAGCAACACTTTCTTGTGTTACAACAACTAGAACAACAGCTGGTAGCGTTGGTACAACTGGTAGAGGTGTGAAAGGAGGTATCTAGAAAGGAATGTTTGCATGAATTTTTGGGAATATTGGAATTGGTGGCCTAGAGGCACCCTTACCAGCTTGTATTAAGTTGTTTTCAGCTCTGATAGCTATTTCAAAGGCATATGGTAAAGACACTCCTCCCATTGATTGTATCATAATAGCTATATCGCTGTTCAGAGCTCTCAAAAAGTATAGGAATGCATACTCTGAAGGTGGTCTCACCGTTGTAGGGATTCTATCCCAAGTTCTTTGGAACCTAAAGTTGAAGTCATTCATCTGCTCTTGTGGAGCCCTCTTTATTGTGGTCAATTGCTCCAATAGAGACAAGTTGTCAGACCTGTCTTGGAACTGCTTATGCAACTTATCTCCAAACTCATCCCATGTCGCAATTGAACTGATTGGTAGGCTCCTATACCATTGCACATATCTTCCTTTCAATGAGGCAGCTAGTAATCTCACTGCTACGTCCTCTTGGGTTATGTGATGGACTCCACATAGTGAAGCCACATCTCACATGTGTTCAATTGGAGTAGTTTGATCTTCTCTTGTGAAAGTTGGAAAACTCTTCAAGGTTGCCATTGGGATATCATTGTGTTGTGCCAAATTCAAGGGTCTCCCTCTATTGAAAGCAACGAAGGGTTGATTCCTTGGAGCGGCCATTGGAGGTATCTGAAGCGGATTTGTGGGTGGATCAAGATGAGACCCTACAGACAGAGGAGTGGAATGAGTTCTTCTAGAATGAATAAATGTTGTTCCTCTCTTCTCTGCTGCTCTGCATTTCCTCCTTGGTGGTGACAGCTGCAAGTATTCAAATGAACCTGAACTACCTCTAGTCTAAACCTTTCTCATAAACTATAGAAGGAACTGATTTCTGGGGTTCTTCTTCTTTGTGGAGTCACCAAGTATGCCAAAGGACTTCTATGAAGTCTGAAATTCACGAGTTGCATAATAAACTAGTAGTTTAATCCAATTTCGGTCCCACCAGGCGTGCTAGAAATTGTTGTCACCTAGAAATGCACCCTATGCAAAGTTTACAAAGCTGAGCTTTCTAGAGCAACATGGGATCATCTCAAGGATGTGGGTCACCTATAACTGAAATGAACCTCCGGAGAAGGTTGGCTTCCTTTGGGTATCACCTTAACTATTGTTTCTTTGAGGGGAAAGAGGGAAGATATGCATAAACTAAAGAACTACACTAGGGTGATACACCGAACTGATAAGAAATCATGAAATGAACACAGGAAGAACATACACATGAAAGCCTAATTGCTATTCTCAGAATGACCTCTTTCAGATTTAATGCTTTAGTCCTAATAGGTTTGATCTACAAACACATCTTAGGAAGGAAAGATTAATTTCACAACTCTAAGATATGAATACAGAATTATAAAACACAGTTAAAGACTTGCATGTCCAAAAGAAAGATGCAGAAATAAGAATCAATACAAACATGAACACAAGCTTCCAAGGTAAACTCTATGTTGTATTCAGGATTCCAGTTAAGTTACAGAAAACATACATTGACTAAGAAAGGATTGATTGAAAATCACTAACTCTTCAGAGTGTGCAATCAGAACTGTTTACAAAAAGGAAAAAAATGCCTTATATACAGACTCATATCGGCCCCTTAGGGCTTACAAAATAATATCAGGCCCAGAAAAAGATCTTCCCCCAATATTTGATTGAATTTAATGTTGTATCCCTGTGTGTCCTTGTTGTTGGTGTCGGTGAAGAAACATTCTCGAAGAAGTCCTCTAATCTTTCTACAACCACCGCATTCATTTGATCCATCGTGTCTAGTTGAGCTACTTCGGCTACACCATGAATGCTCTGAGCCTGCAACAGATACACGTCGCCCCTTCATCCTGTTGATTCCCTTCGGACTGCCACTATTGAACTTTAGATCTCTCTGATTGGCTAAGTGAACTCCATGCAGATCATTTAGGTGGTCAAAAATCTCCTGTTGAACTGCATATCGGTGAGACACTAATCATGTCTCCCCGATGCAGTTAAATCTTCTCACAAGCATCGGCAAGACATTGATTGGTCACTGAAAGCTCCCAGCAAGCCCAAAGAATCATACCGATTCCTCTTTTCCTTCATATCAACATCTACTTTTGTCCCCAAGACACACTCCATTCATCAATACTTTTTATCGAAGTCTCCCTACTCCACTGAAAGTTCGCTTTGAGTTCGGAAAAAGCTTGCTCGGTCGGAAAGACATCCTGCCTACCCCACCCTCATTCTGTGTGAGTTCCTCTTTTCCTTCGATGAGATTCCTGCCTATCGGGAAGATGTCACATCAGAGGCACTTTGTTTTGGCGAGGGTCTTTCCTTACGCCATGACCCTCCTTTTGTCTACCCGAAGAGCCATCATTGTGTTTTTGGCAAGAGTCCCGCCGAACTGATTTTGTCTTTGTAAGGGCTCATCCTTCCTTTCGGCGAGACTTTCGTCCTCGCTAAGACCTTTGGGTGACTTCATTTATCTTTTCCAAAGTGTCCATCTGTCACCTAGAATCATACTGAAGATATCACATCAGTGGCAAGACATTGACTGGTCGCTAAGACTTCTTGTCGAGCCGCCCTGCTTTTTCTGAGCTCTTCATTTCGGGGAGACATAACTACCTCGGAAAGACCCTATGCTGGGCTTTAAAACCTTTGGTGGACTCTCATTTGGCAGGACATCTGATGTCGGCGGGACATCCCATCGAAGTCCCCTAGTTATACCGAGGTTCTTTTGTGTCGGCGGGACTCCTGCTGAAGACAACTGCATCGAGGCCCATTCTTTCCTTTCTGTGAGACTTTCGTCCTCGCCAAGACCTCCTGGCAAAGCCCCACTTTTGTTGAAAGCATCTCTCGCTATGAGAATCTTCACATGTCGGTGATACTTTCATCCTTCGTTGGGACTTCTCACCGAGCGCTGTAGGTCTCCCCGAAGCTCGTGGTCGCTGAGAGTCTTGGCGAATGACGATTGAATGGCCTATAGGCCAAGGAAATCCACTCGTTAAGAGGTCATACTGAACCCTCTTCGTTATAGTGATAGGCTCTGCAGGCTCATTCAACATGACATAAACTAGGTCTCAGCGACCTACTCAGGATGGAATAAATCAAACAGTCAGTTGGCCAGACAAAAGGAGAGTCTTGCCGACTTTCTCCTTGGATGATTTTCATCCCGGATCTTCCTAGGGTAGCTTCTCCCATTGAGTTCCACATGACCTAGCAATAGATGTACAGTCCTTGCCCTTGTGTGAATGTCCCACTGGCCTCTGAAGATCTAATCATTTGATTATCTTGCCTGATTTGACTGTAGATGAAATGGAGGCAACAATTATCAAAGCCACAAATAAAAAGATTAGTAGTTTGTATGAGTTTCTTATCAACACCAAGTTTATTTAAAAGATCAATGCTACAAACATAAAGACCTAATCCATTGTCAATAAGATTATGTATAATCCTAGATTTAATATTGACAAAAAATATCATTAAAGCCTCATGTTGGTTTTGGACCTCAAGAGGAGGTAACTCATGTCGAGGAAATGTAATATCCAAATTTATTGCCTACATACAATCAAACAAGGTTGCTACATCTTTTTTTTATAGAAGGTGAGATATCATGTGATCTTTTGCAAGAAATCTTGGAGCATCTTGTGTTATGTAGGTGATGTTTGAATCAAGTCACAAAGGGAGATTTTGGCTAGAGTATTATGAAGTTTCCAAACAAGACCATACTCTTTACCACTATGTTGAGGAAGGCTAGGTGGGGGAGGAAGATATGGTTGAGGACATATAATGGATGTTGGATTTTTTTTTGTGTTTTATTAATTATAGTGATATATGTGTGAGAAATGACATGATAACTTTGTTGTTGCAACACATATTGGTGCATATGATTACTTTGAATGAGCTATTTTTTAATGTATATGATATGTCCATGAGGATTATATTGGTTTGCAGGAGGTCCTATAATGGGAGGAGGTTTAGACGAAGGTCTAATAATGAGAGGAGATCCAATAATCAATTTTGGGTCTACAATTTCAACTTATTTTACTACTTGTTGATGATCTTCTATTAGTGGAGGACCTAATGCCAATTTTGAATCTTCATCCATGAAAACCACCTTACTATTATTTGAAGGATGGAATGTATCAATGATCACATCCTCTTGTTCTATGATATACTACCAAGTAGGAGATGTATTGGGAGAGGGATAATCTCATGATTATCAATGATTGGATTCTCTTGTGCCAAGATACCCGGTAAGTGCAAAATGATGGGGGACCAAAAAGGGGTGTTAAGTGGCCACCTTTTTTTTGAGATCAAGAAATACTGACCTTGGATGTGAAATTGAGGATAGTTACACTCAAAATTTTGAGATGCAACATAAACAAGGATTGTAGTGCTTTGAGTCTACTTTGTAAACTACTATTTTTTTTTTAAATGGTAGAGATTAAGGGGTTCAAAAGAGGGGACCACAAAAATTGGTTCTATTTTCATCAAAAAAACATAACATAGCAACTTTTGTGGCTCCCTCAAAAGGTTAACCTTTTTTAGTATTTTTAAAATCACTTTAGTGAGAAATTAGCTAACAGTATGTAGTTTATGCCTGATTTTTTTGATAATTTTATAATGAATATTTAATTTTTTACTAATTTTCAAAGTGGATAGTTCTTTAAAAATAGAATTTTGGCTATGCTACCCCTATAAATTTTGAAAACTAATTGAAAGTTATTTTTTAAAATATGTTTAGAATGGAGTCTAGATTCTAAAAATGTAATTTATTTGAAATTTAGATAAACAATTAATTTATAACGAAAAAAACACCAAACACTAGTTTTTGTCAAAAAATAGACACACAAACAAAATAAATTATAGATCAAAGGCTTAACATTATCAAAATATGAAAAAAATTACATCATTAGTGTTTAGGCGTAAAATTGCACCCCTCACAATTTCACGTACAGTCTTGTGTCCACTCCCTTAGCATCTTGTGTAGGCTCATTTTTAGCCCTTGCATCATCCTTTTCCCTCTCAGAATGCTCCACCACCCCTTTTCAACAACTACCCTTTGCGTGTCAGCCTTGCATTAAACATTGTACTTTTCCCATTCACATTGTTTTATAGCGTGATGTGTCCATACACTAGCGCACTACATAGACATTCGTGCGCTATGCTAACGTCCTGCAACTTTTCAATGTTCAAATGACCATTTGTGCATGCTTGCCACTTGTCATCTCCCTTGGTCGGTCGTAACAACTTGAGATGCCTTGTAACCACCCAGGAAGCTTCTTTTTGCTTCTCTTCTCTCTTTAAAATATTTATTTTCAATTCATTTGCACTTCTAGCTTCACTCCTAACTTCTCTTCTTCTCCATATTGGCACTCTCACATCTTTCTCCTACTGGCACAACTCTCTTGTTTTTTACGACAACCTTCTACAACACCTTCAAGCTCTCTTGGTATCTCTCTTTGGCTTCCTTAAGCATTGTGAGCATCCTAGGATTCCATATCTCCTATCTATTACATCCTTAATTCATGATACGAGTTCTCCTCCTCGAGCGTGGATTGATTTTATCACCTACATTTGTTATAAGGGTTCTCCTCCTTGAGCGGGGTTTTCTTTTATCACATCTTAATTTAATACTCTATTCTCTCTATTTTTTTGGCTATCTGTGGAGGTGGGAACAGCAAAATAGGGGTTTGACTCAGGAAAACCCCTATACAGCCCCAACAATTTCTCTAGATATTATGCATGTAGGTATTAAAGAAATTCACGTGCTAGAGGCTTCATCACTTACGTGGTTGTGAGAATTTACTTTCTATCTCTTATTCTATTTATCATCTATTTAACTTTATTTTAGTTCTGTTATATTCTATCACTTTCTCACGTTCCAAGATTTCTTAGCAATTAGCGTAGAAGCAGCCACTTTATCATTTTCTATGGAAAAATCGCTTTCTGGTCTGTACGAGATGCTAGCACACATTTGGGATGTCAGTGCGTCGTGCTATCATGTTTATTGCACACTGATGTTCTTTGGTTGAGAGCTTGTTAGTTTGTCCAGAAAAATTTTGTGATCTGCTCTTTCTGATTCGAGAATTCTCACATTATTCCTTGAGGTAGTTTAGGGTAGTTTTCCCTGTGAGGCTCTTTGAATGAAGAGAACTCATGAGTAGCAAATCCCCCTTCTCTACAATTAGATAGCTAAGAGAGAGCTTAACATTACCCAGGTGTTTGATTTGTTTGATCTTGAAACATGTGCAAATCTGATGCTTAGCACAAATGAGATTATGTGAAATATTGTAGAATTTGCAAAAAAAAATATTTGGATGTTGGGAAGGCACTCCAAGCCTTTGGATTGGTATTTCCAAAGTAAATACCAATCCTAAGGCTCAAGGATTCCCAAATAAAGAAATATTCCAAGCATGTTATAACGCGCTCATGTTATTTCATAGTTTTCACATGTTTTTTTATGTTTGTGCCCAAGACTTTCCTAGCAAGACATAGCACGAGTGCACTATAATGCGCTTGTGTTATGTGTTTCTTTCTGTTAAATTCTAGTATATTGAATGTATGTATATATATTTGTATGTTTGTATGTATGTATGCTTGTATGACATGTATGTATGTATATATGTAAGATTGTATGTACATATGTATGTATGCTTGTATGTATATAAGTATGTATGTATGTATGTATGCATGTATGTATTTAGAGGGAGGGAGAATTTTAAGAGAGAATTTTCTAGGTAGGGTGGGGGGGAGAGAGGGAGAGAGAGACCTGAGAGAGAGAGGTAGAGAGGTAGTTAGAGAGAGACCTAAGAGAGGGAGAGGGGTGGAAGGAAGAGACCTAAGAGAGAGGGAATGGGAGAGAAGGGGTTGGAGTGAGAGGTACTTAGCTCAGTAGGGTGGGAGAGATAGAGAGAGAGAGGGAAAGAAAGAGAAAGTAATGTAGGCAGGGTGTTAGAGGGAGAGACTTAAGAGTGTGAGGGGGGTGAGAGGGAGAGACTTGAGAGATAGGGAGAGAGAGAGAGAGGTGTGTGAGAGAGAGGGAGTGGGACAAAGGGAGTGTGAGAGAGAGACCTGATAGAGGGAGAGAGTGTGGGAGGGAGTGACTTGAGAGAGAGGGAAAGAGAGAGAGGGAGTTTGAGAGAGGGGGTTGGATTGAGAGGGACTTATCTAGGTAGGGTGGGAGGGATAAAGAGAGAGGGGGGGAGAGAGAGAGATTTATGTAGGTAGGGTGCTAGAGGGAGAGACTTGAGAGATAAAGGAAGTGTGATAGAGAGGAAGTGGAAGAGATAGGGAGTGATGTAGAGGGAGTGGGAGAGAGAGAGGGAGAGAGAGAGAGGGGGAGAGAGAGAGGGAGTGAGAGAGAGAGAGAATGGTAGGGATTGATTGAGTGAGAGGTACGTAGAAAGAGGGAGAGGGTAGATAGAGACAATTAGAGAGGGTAGGAGAGAGGGAGGAGAGAGAGAGGTGATATGGGATGAGGGATAGGGTTGAGGTTCTAATGTATATGATAGAGGGTTTAATCATTTAAGGATTGATGGGTTAAGGGTTGAGGGTTTAAGGTTTTAAGAGTTGAGGGATGAGGTTTAGGGCTTAAGGGTTTAGGGTTGAGGGTTGATGGTATATGGTTGATCATATAGGTTTAAGGGTATATGGCTGAGGGATTATGGTTCAGGATCCAATGTATAGGGTAGATGGTTGAGAATTGAGGGTTGAGGGTTTAATGTATATTGTAGAGGGTAGAGGGTTGAGAGTTTAATGGTTTAAGGGTTAAGGGATTAGTGTTTAATGGTTGAGGGTTCAAGGATTAAGGGTTAACAATAGAGGGTTGAGGGATTGAGGGTTGAGGGACTAAGAGTTGAGGGTTTAAGGGTTGAGGGATTAAAGGTTGAAGTTTGAGGGTTTAGGGTATATATTTTAATGCTTAAGGGTATAGAGTTGAGGGTTTAGGGTATTGGGTTGAAGGTAGAGGGTTTAAGGTTTTATGATATAAGGGTTGAGGGTTGAGGGTTGAGGGTTCAGGTTTGAGTGTTTAAGGGTTTAAGGGTTGAGGGTTGAGGGTTGAGGGATTAGGGTAGAAAGGGAGGGATGGAGGGTGGGAGAGATGGAGGGAAAAGTGAGATAGAGAGAAGGAGAGAAGAGGATGGAAGGACAAAGAGATGAGGGTTGAGGATCCAAAGTATAGGGTAGAGGGTTGAGAATTAAGGGCATAGGGTTGAGGGTTTAGGGTATTGGGTTGAGGGTATATGGTTTAGGGATTAGGTTTGAGGGTAGAAGGTATTAGTTTTAAGGTAGAGGATACAAGGTTTAAGGGTAGAGGGTTTAGGTTAGAGGGTTGAGGGTATATGTTTGAGGGTATAAGGTTGAGGTTCCAATGTATATGGTAGAGGGTATAGGGGTTGAGGGTTTAGGGTTTAAGGGTTGAGGGTTGAGGGTTGAGGGATTAAGGTTTGAGTGTTGAGAATTGAGGGTTGAGTGTTTAATGTATAGGGTAGAGGGTAGAGGGTAGAGGGTAGAGGGTTTAAGGGTTGAGGGATTAGGGTTGAGGGATTAGGGTTGAGGGATTAAGGGTTGAGGGTTGAGGAATTAGGGTATGGAGTTTAACGGTTTAACAATTTAAGGGTTGAGGGTATAAGGTTGAGGGATTAAGGTTGAGGGTAGAGGGTATTGTGTTGAGGATAGAGGGTAGAGGGTTTAAGGGTTTAGGGTTTAATAGTTGAGGGTTGAAGGATTAGGGTTGAGGAATTAAGGGTTGAGGGTTTAGGGTTTAAGGGTTGAGTGTTTAGGGATTAGGGTTGAGGGAGTAAGGGTTTAGGGATTATTGGTTGAGGGTTGAGGGTTTAGGGTAGAGGGTTTAAGGGTTTAATTTTTAGGGGCTTAGGTTTGAAGGATTAGGATTTAGGGTTTAGGGCAGAGGGTTGAGGGTTGAAGGTTTAATAGTTTAAGGGTTGAGGGCTTAGGTTTGAGGGATAACAGTTAAGAGTTTAGGGTATTGGGTAGAGATTAGAGGGTAGAGGGTAGAGGGTTGATGGTTGAGGGTTAAGGGTTGAAAATATAAGGGATTAAGAGTTTATGGAATAGGGTTGATGGATTAGGGTAGAGAGTTTAAAGGTTTAGAGAGGGAGAGAGATGGATAGGGGTTGAGGGTATATGGTTTAGGATTAGGGTTGAGGTTCCAATGTATGGGGTAGAGGGTTGAGGGTTTAAGGGTTTAAGAGTTGAGGGATGAGGTTTAGGGTTTAAGGGTTTAGGGTTGATGGATTAGGGTTGAGGCTTGATGGTATAGGGTTGAGGTATTATGGTTGATGATCCAATGTATAGGGTATATGGTTGAGAAATGAGGATTCAAGGTTTAATATATAGTGAAGAGGGTAGAGGGTTGAGGGATTAGGGTTTTAGGGTTGAGGGTTGAGGGATTGGGGTTGAGGGATTAAGGGTTGACAGTTAAGGGTTTAGAGATTGAGGGTTGAGGGTATATGGTTAAGGGATTAGGGTAGAGAGGGAGGGAGGGGGGGAGGGAGAGATGGAGGGAGAATTGAGATAGAGAGGAGAGAAGAGGAGTGAAGGACATAGAGATATGAGGGTTGATTATCCAATGTATAGGGAAGAGGGTTGAGAATTGAGGTTATAGGGTTGATGGCCTATAGGGTTGAGGGTTTAAGGGTTGAGGGTTGAGGGTATAGGGTTGAAGGATTAGGGTAGAGGGTAGAGGGTTTAAGGGTTTAGGTTTTAAGGGTTGAGGGTTTAGGGTTTAGGGTTGAGGGTTGAGGATTTAGGGTATAGGGTGAAGGGATTAGGGTTGAGGGTCCAATAGAGAGGGTAGAGGGTATGGGGGTTGAGGGTTTATGGTTTTTGGGTTGAGGTTGAGAGATTGAGGTTGAGAGCACATAATTAATTTTTAAGGGTTTAGGTTTTAAAGGGTTTAAGGGTTGAGGGATTAGGGTTGAGGGATTAAGGGTTGAGGGTTGAGGGATTAGGGTAGAGCATTTAAGGTTTTAAGGGTAGAGGGTATAGGGTTGAGGGTTTAGGGTAGAGGGTAGAGGGTTTAAGGTTGAGGGTAGAGGGTTGAGGGTATAGGGGGGAGGGATTAGGGTTGAGGGTCTAATGTATAGGGTAGAGGGTATAGGGGTTGTTGGTTGAGGGATTAGGGTAGAGATTGAGGGAGAGATGAAGGGAGAAGTGAGATAGAGAGGAGATAAGAGGAGGGAAGGATAGAGAGAGATTAGGGTTAAAGATCCAATGCATAGGATATAGGGTATTGGGTCAAGAGGGTAGAGGGTTGTAGGGTTGAGGGTTGTAGTGTTGAGGGTATAGGGTTGAGGGATTAGGGTAGAGAGAG